>DWGJ01004439.1:0-11627 GCA_018246895.1 Aspitha aspitha aspitha | reverse complement strand
AATATGGGTACATTTAAAGATGTTGTAGAATTGTTAGTTCACTCCATATTTTGCCTTTTACGGCGTACAAATTTAAAGCTCCCCCATTTTAGCTGATCTCCATCTCTCGACATCCAGCTCTTGAACTTCAGGTCAGTTATCTCATTGGTCAGTTAGTGATCTATTGCTAAGATTCGACTAACAGTCCATTTCTTTTCAAGTCGTCCGTCTACCCAGTTAGTACCCGAAAGACGTTCCTTTTGCTTGGGATTGCGCTAGGAATGGGGCATTCTCACCACTTCCAAACACCTAGAACAGCTATTAAAGCAAACTTACGGTCGGAAGGGTGTGGTTGCCGGTCCAACTGTATACCAGAGGCGACCATCTTAGTCCTCGAGAGTGGCAACGCATCGGTGACCGACTTGTAACAGGGTAACTACTAACACTTACAACTGCATCTACTAACACATACTAACTGGACCAGTATCACTAACAAACACATTCTTGCAGTCCTGTTCCTAAAGAATATTCACGAATTCTTATTGACTCCTTATACTGATTGAATCAACACTAACAGTCCCTACAGCCCTGTTAGGAGTCCGTTGCAGATGTCCATGTGCGGCGGCCGTCTGTGACTGCTGCCTGCTCGTTTGCTACTCTATTCAAATAAAAAACTGCTAGAGCATCATGTTTTCACACCGCATATCGTCAACAAATCGTGAACGTTAGTACACGACAACGACCGACCCTGATTGCGATAGCGATTCTCGGCCGTGAATAAAGATATTTTGTTGGGTCGTTCAGATAAAAAAAGGGTTGTAGTTTCGCGATTTTCAAACGGCGCCCGACCAATGTAATCGTGAGGGAAATTTTCGAACCAGATAATAAGGTTCGGGGTTACCCTCGGCTTTTTATATACTAAACTGTCATAAACTCCGATGCTGGCGCGGTCGGCCTCGTAATCTCCTTTTTGTAGAACAGCTGTGACTAAATTTATTTCACACTTATTCCGAAAACATAAGCTACGGTCTTATCGTGATCATGTACAAAGTTTGGACTCCCCTCAATTTATTTATTAGCTACATTTATTATCAAGGCCCAAAGGCCAAACTACGCAGTGCGGTGACCAGATAACTGATATTTTTAGTACATCCAGACATGGAACAAACAAATGTGCTCATCACAATAAATTTTATCCTGGGTAAGAATCGAACCCACGACCTCCGGTTTCGCAATCAAACGGTCGGTACCGACTAGACCAAGAGACCATTAAGGAGAGCGTTTCCATGTTTCAGCGGGCACGTTAAAACTATGCTACATTGTATTAAACGGCGGTTTGAAACAGATGTTTCAAACCAAACGGCGTTTGAATGTCACATGAAATTTGGCATAAAACAACTGTTTACACTATTTCACACGTCTGTTTCAATCCGCCGTTTATACCGTGTAGCCAAGCTTTTAAGCAGTCAGTTGTTATCGTTACGTAACACTAGTTGACCCTCGTCGGAGGCCCAAAGGGTGGTTTAAAACCAACAAAAGGGCTGCCCTCTAGGGAGCTGCGTGGTGGAGTATACTCAATGACTTCCGCGTTGGTAGGACAGGTTTGCGTCCAGTCGTAATACATAAGAAGGGTCGCAGCCATATCTAAATTTTGTCCGTAATCTAAAAATTTGTTAAAGAAAGAATGTAAATAATTCTCCAAGCAAACACCCACTTAAAATCTTCACAAAGCGATACGCTGTAAAGTGAACTGACATTTGATTTACTTTTTGACAATAAACAATGGGGAATTTGCAGGGACCAGCGGAGAATATTAATTTATGCTAATAAATTAACGAATCACTTTTACCGTCAGGAACAAACGTAAACGAATTATGTAAGTACCTTTAAACCTAATTCCATATGACTTTCAAACGCCCTTGTTTTCAAAGCTCTGTTTCAAACCGTCGCTTAATACCCTGTAGCATAGCTTAGTGCTACAATAGAAAGCATTTCAAACCGATAGAGGGGTAACAGTGTAATAAAATGGCGGCTTTCATAGAGCCAGGGGATGTGGCTGATATTATTTAGTATAGTCAATCTGAAGCCTAGGAAAGGTTTTGGCTTGTGTTTTAATACAACCAATTAATGGATGAACGAGGTGTTGCTATATCTATTGTATTAAGTATTTTTTCTATCAATGCGCATTGAAAGGCAGCAGACGTCGCTGGTTAATGCTAATAAATATAAAGTTAAGGTAAGGTAAGTTAAAATAAAACTTAAATTAAGGTAATCTTTGACCTTAGTAAAGTTCGGATTAGTTATAATGATTACACGTCGTGGTGTATGTTAAAAGCATTACGGAACTTTACAAAATACCAACTCACATATTTACTGTACATACGTTCATAAGTTAAGTCCGTAATCAAACGTTAACACAAACTTAACTTTAGCGAGTTTGCGCGGGAATTTTCCAGGGTGGTGGTCCTTTTGAATTTTTAATAAATCTCATACGCAAACACTACGCATCAACTCGTAAACACGTTTAAACGGTGAATTAGTAACGTGTGTACATGAGTACCTAATGTCTGTAGGGTAAATTATTTACTCGCATACAAGACACGACACATTAAACACAACGGTTGAAACTTCTCCTTAAATATAATTCAGGGTGGATCATATAATAATTAATATGTATATTTTTATTTTATTTGTACCTATTATACAACAAGACGCATGAGTATTAAATGTAATTAAGTTAGTTATTTTCTCTTAGAAGTGATTTGTATACTCTTATTTGAGAATAAAATCTTTAAACCTAAACCTAAGGTACGTAGTAATATTTAATCCTGAAAACGCTAGATTTTCAGACCCTTGTTTGTTGAGGCAGCAGGGCCCAATTTAAGAAACAATGAAACGATGCAGTCCAGGTCATTGACCCGTGCATATCTAATAAGATTATCTAACTCATATATGGGAGAACAAGAAATTGACGTTACATATTTTACAGATATTAAGGTTAAATTTGAGAGCATTATATGTATATGCATTGCAAGCAATATACATATAATAATAATTTTTAAGGTTTCCTGGTAATTTTCGTCTCCCATGCACTATTTATTCCATCTCCTTCAGGATTTCCTGTTGTATGCAGTATCAAAATAACTAATAAGTAAATAATATATTATTGAACATATTTATGCTATTCGAGAATCTAACCGAAATCAGATGCAAATACACAGTGTGATGTCATATATTTTGCAATTTTGCATTTATAAATTTATCTGTTAATTTAGTGTTCTAACCATTTTTATGTTATTCTTTAGAAGATATATGGTTTACATTTAGTATTGTAATACTAGATATTGTAATAATAGATATAAAATACTATATTTTGAAAAAATGTGATATTACATAATTTGAGAACACCTTAAAAAGTTTACACAAGCAGTGTAAATATTAGGAGAGTAGAAGAAAAATCCAGATTATGCACCTGCATAAATAATTGACTAAACAATTTTCTGACACTTTTAAACGAACCCCATACTCGTGAAAATAGTTCAATATATCCAAATTTATTCATAGAGCGTTTGAATTTCCGTACAAAAAACGTCTCGTTGCGAAAATCGTTTATACATTGAAAGGGGCTTGGATTTTCGAGAAGCGAGCGCTCACAACACTTCGAATCAGACAAAAGCGGCACGAACGACGCAGCCAGAACGTCAACAGTAATTAATTACGTCACGCGATAAATCTGCTGCAAAGCAACGAAACGAAACGACCTTCAACCCATATTTTTGTATTGTTTACGGAATACAATGTCTCGGCAGAAACAAGCGAAGAGATTTTAGCGGGAGTTTTTAACCTCTTTTGTTTTTACGACAACGCTTAAATAAAGATCCGTGGAAACCTGAAAAAATACTCACGCTTAGTTCCAAAAGAGGTAGGCAGGACTTGAAGATTCCCATTGGTTACGGTCCTGAGAAGCTTTATTTGCATCTTCTACGTCTATCAAGTACTCTTGACCTAGTCTCCTTCCTGGTCTCGTAGGGTACAATCAAGTTTCGTTACCCTTTCCCCGAAAGTGGCGGTTTGATCGAGTTTACGAACAAACCGCGTATCAGCAGTCAGTCGACAATCTTCAACGACTGATCTAACGATAACGAATGGGGCGACCGTAAAATTACCTCCTAGTACTTGTGTATTACGTAATATCATGTGGTTTATGATCTACATCCGCCAGAAGGCTTTCCTAAGTGGCTTAATCCGGTACGAGTTTAATAATTTTATTACAACTGTAGGTGATTTGAATCTTATTGGAAGTAATGACATGCAATAAGATTGGAAATCCTTCAAATGAAATTACGAATGCTGCCAAATTTTTCTGAGAAACTTTTTTTTTCGGCATTGGTATAAAATTTGAATCGGCATAAAAAAGTAATGTTTAATATTGATGAAGTCACGTCAAAGATTTGTTAGTGAAAAGTATCATTTTTATTGAAAGAAACTTTTCCATAATAAATAATAATAACTTGTTAAGCATTACGAAAGCATTACCGGTTTGATCATATCTCATATCTTGTACGTGTTTTAAACAATAAAAATTAAATTAAAATGATAGGTACCTATATAACTTAAGGAAGTTCCATTTCTATAATATAACCTTGATACACGCACGCATTTTTACAGAAAAATTCCAGGAAACATGATAATTATATTACTACTCTAAAATATTACTTCTTCCTTTGTTCCTAGCGACCCCTATATTCGCATTTGTTATAATATAAAGGGGGTACTTTTCTTTATTAGTACTGATATTTCTTTTTTCATCTATTGATATTATTGCGTCCATCTTCGTTGTAATCTATACTTATAATAAAACTGTAGAGAGGTCAATTCTCTCTGTCTGTATAACCGTTATAAAAACAAAAACTACTCGACGGATTTTAACGAAACTTGGTACATATATTTTTAATACTCCTGAGCTGGTGTTAGTATACTTTTCATCACGCTACAATCTATAAGAGCAGAGCAGTGAAGGGAAATGTTGGGAAAACGCAGAAGTTACTCCATTTTTTAAGCTCCTACATCCATAAATAGTGAAGAAATTCTGTTTTATACCCATGTGAAGCCGGGGCGGGCCGCTAGTACGAAATAAAATGTTAAACATGCCACTAGGTTATTTGTAAACAGTGTGATCCTTCTAACGGGTCTACATGAAATTGTGCGTATAACTACTTTCATTCACCCTTATGCCTCCAATAGTGAACAAAGCAACAATATTCGAAATTCTCTATCGAAAAATAACACGAAATGGTGAAAATCGGAATTCGGTAATGATTTTATCTTTCGCACTTCTCCGTCAGACGAAAAGCGAGGAGTTTAAAAGAGCTCCAAAGTCGAAGTGCAAGAAAGTTAGGAAATATGAAAAAATAATGACCTAAAACTCATCCGGAATAGGCAAAGGGATCGTGGCTGTCGTTCCTGCGAATGCCGGTAATCAAATCGAACCCGACACATATACGACACCGTTCCCGCTAAAACCGTAAAAGTTACACAATAACGCCAATAAAATACCTATTAACGGTACATAAAAGTAATTTCGGGGAATTAGAAAAGATTACGGTCTATTTAATGGTCGGCTAAGTTGTAATTAGATGTTAACATGCCATCGGAAATACCTATATTAACTTACGAGTACATTGCCCGCGATACGCTATAAAATATTTACTAATATCTTAATGTTTACACAGGGGTGTGAAGATTCTCCAAGGCAGCAACGCACTGAGATCTCTTCTGATGCAGACATGTATAAGTTATATTGTTGATGCTGTTAAAGAATATGTTACATTCACAATTCCAGCTGATATTCAAACACAAAAAAATTTTGCTACTGTAAATGTCCTACGCAATCGAGTAAAGACAGCTTCATATTTAAACAATTCAATTGACGACGAAACTCAAAGTTTCTGTCCTAATATTTACAATCAGGCGGTTAAACGGGTGCCGTAAAATTTATTCCCTAGCAGCTGTCAAGTTGGACTTTTATAGATGTTACAAAATCGATTATATGTCCTTGAGGAAGGTAGTAATAAGTCTAGACTGGGAATTCTTCGGACAGATTTCTTTAAAATCGTCTTCATCCAACTTCATCCAATATCGTATTTGAATGGAAAATGCTTTATACGCTAAGGGTCACAGTTTCTGAACGATTTTGATAAAAAAGGACACAAATATAAGACGCTCTCAATCCCACTACAGTTGGAAGACGGAAATTGGTTTTGCAATTTTAAAGTTCTGATGACCCGGTTAAGAGACAATGCTCTACAAATATATAATTAAAACAACGTCAACAAACACTTTGACTGGCCTCGTGGTCGAGTGGTTAAACATCTTGACTGCAAAACAGTGGTCGTGGTTTCGATTCCAACCCAGGACAAACATTTTTCTGATCAGCACATTTGTTTGTTCTCTGTCTGGGCGTAATGAAACTATCTATATAAGTACTATATCGTATGTATATAAGTATGTTTATCAGCTGTCCGGTCACCATAACACAAGCATTAAATTGCCTAATTTGGGATCAGATAGCCGTGTGTGGAATTGTCCCCAGTTATTTATTATTTATTGGTTATTATTTATTATTATCTTAAGTAAATAACAACTGCAGTTCTTTGGGAGCAATATCTCAAATATAGAATAGATTGAGTATTCTCCTGGTGATACGCTACAAAATAAGTAACTAAAAAAATACACCAGAAGACATAAATAGGTCAAAAAGAGAAAGATCATCTTTAAATGCCATCTCTGGCAATTGGCTAATTAGTTAATGTTTTATGTAGAAGATCGTAGTTTTAATTCAGAGCGTTACATTGTTTTATCATCAATGTAATGATAGCTGGAAAGTACTAATGTATGTACATTAAGTGTAATATTAAATGTAACAGCCATTGTGTATAGACCTCGTTCGTGCATTGTACTATTAATGCGACTTATATTGATGATGTCTATGAATTATCGAGTTTCGATTCGACTTGATCGTCTTACTATATCACAGGAATTCTTTTTTTATTATTTATTGTCCGAATTTTATCTTTATTGTCGACTGCTTGGATTTAATACTATATTAGGATACATTTATTATTTTGTTTGCAGATCAGAAAGTGGAAACGTACTCTTTTTTGGATGTGAATTACGAACATTACGCTGTCCTATTCGCATGCTACAATAATTCCGACGGCTATAGTAGTACATGTAAGTATTTCATTATACATCACAATTTTCGCCCGAAAATTATCAACGTTTTACTCCCTTCCCCTAACCCCTCCCGTCACCCTATCTTCAGCGATATTCGATGTCTTCTACTGATCGTTGAAATGTGGTATTATGAAGTGGAAAACGGTCTTGTACGAAGTAATACGAGAGTTGGATACCAAAAAAGCGGTTGGAAAGCTTACGTGTGAAAATAAAGTTCCTGAGACTCGCAGATATCATGTGTTTTAGTATGGACAGATATTATTCCCAGTTTTGGTGGGATTTAAAGTTTTGCAATCACTAGAACTTTATCTTCTTATCACCGTATCCACTTAGCATGTATAGAAGTTTATCCATTATCGTCATTGTATACCTCTTGTGTATTAATTAGTGTGGAACGGGTGTCCCATTAGCATTGCACAAGCTGACAGGGTGTAGTAATTATATCGGTGTGATAGCTATCGTGATGGCTTAACTTAGTCTACACATTAATGTAATAGTAATAACTTGGGATAAGTTTGCACACGGCATCTGATTTCAAATTAAGCAAAACCCGTATTATGGCAACCAAGTAAAATGTAAAATATTACGCTCCACTCATTCTCCTGCTTATGAACTATTGATCTAGGCGTTTAGAATTGTCATTCCTTTAGGTCCATTCGTAAAGTGAGCGACGAATGTAGGCGAAAAACTTCAGTTTTATAAATGTAGAGACATTTAACAATGGTGCTTTCCGCCTACCTGACCTGTAGTGATGGTATAATAATGATAATAAAAGTAGATACATATTGATGACGGGACATAACATTGCAATAAATATCTCTCATAGCGTGTTGTCAATGAGTCAATCACAAAATACATTGTGCAATCCAGGCTTCTACTCGTCTGGTCTGTAAAATCATTCTTTCTTTCGTCTTTCAGCTTAGACACAAATTGTCACGGCTTATGAACTAGCTGGCTGAAGTAAGAAAAACTTAGACAGGTTATATCTTTCAACTATTCAGCCTCAAAATAAGAAATAAGTTGTAATAAATCACCTATGTTTGGCTAGAGGTCCTACCACTGCGGATGTCAAATTTGATGTTGATTGATTTAGTAGTTCTGTCGTAAATAAAACTAAGAAAAAAATACGAACAAAGTTTCGCTTTTATGTAGTAATAGGTGAAGGGTAGATATACTCGAAATGTGCTCCGATATTTCCGGCCTCTTCAATAATAACGTTTTTTGTGATACAAAGGGTATAATATCTTTCTTAAATAATATTAACGTTATAAGTCTCGATATTTCCGGGTGATTGGCGATAGGCTTTTGACCTAAAGAATAATAGGATGGCGGAGACCTCAGGAAAAACTAATTTTCTGCTCGGCTGGAGGCCGAGAGCGCTGAAACGTGACTCCGCGTGACCGAGTCACTTGACGTCTTAATAGCTTGAAAATTTCCTTTAATTGATACTTAAGCGATTAGCCGCTTAATGCATATTTAATTTGTTATAAACGCAAATTAAACGTGTAATGTTTACGAAGTTGTACGCATTTGTTTTTCGTGTTGTGGTATGAAAAAACTATTAGAAAGAAAGCTGTTTTTGACGATGATGAAAATACTGTTGTAACGAGACGAAATATGAAAGAAGAATATAATATAGCTTAATGGTCTTTTTTTAACAATATTCGTTTTCGTGAATTAAATTAACTATTACAAAACTTGAGAAGTTTAAGGACGCATCATTAGATATGTATATAGTGAAAGCTTAAAATACACTCAGCCTAATTCGCAGAGGACCATGATTTCTGGTTTTCAGATTAGCCTATATAACGTCCAGATTGCAATATAGTGCAGAGTTTAATTTGCCCCATTTTATTTTGACGTGACAGATGAAATATGGAAGCTGACCCGTTCGCCGCATCTCAAGAACACTGACAGGGTGAAGCTGGACCAAGCGGTTGCTAACTTCAGCTTGCAAAACACCGAGTTCCTGTACTTCAACAACACGGAAGACAGCTGCAGGATTAATGGAGGCACTCATATAAACCCCGCAACGCTTATCATGACATCGGCCGCTGCTCTGTCTCTGTTCAGGCGATTTTATTGAGCTCTGCTAGATAATGAGATTACTAGTATGTAGGTATATTACATAATTTAGTGACCGTTTTTTAACAATACTGATGTCATCTGTTGGGTATTTTAGCGCTTACCCAATCTTTAGGGTTTGGCGTCATGAAAGGGGTATGGTTTTTATTATGAATATTTATTTTATAATAAAGTAATTGTTATTGAAAATAATTATTACGTTGTAGTTGTAAGAAGTCGAGCATTGCAGTGTTTGTATTAAAACAATTGTTTAAGAAATAAACACTTACAAATTTGTAGGGGACTTTTTTTATATACGACTTTCATTTGTTATAGTTTCATTGTTTACATTTTATACAATATGTAGTTGATTTTGATCGTCTCAATTCTTCGCATTCAAAATTGTACTCCATTCTTGTAACTAATGCACGTACATGCATTGTTTGTTACTATGTTTTATCGCAGACATCACAAAGCGCTCTAAACACGACGCGGTAGCTGATTGCAAGCGATTTTTAAAGTCAGCTCGTTGGAAATGTTTAGTACTGTTTCCATGCTACGAGGAACAATTTAAACAGTAAGTTTCAATCGTTAAACAATGTTAGAAGTCAGAACTTAGGTAAAGGTAAATGGTAAGTTTTATTTGTTAAACAATTCGAAGAGGCTTAGGAAAAGATAGAAAAGTATAAATTTTATTCGTCGAACATAGTCAAAGATTTAAGATAATGGTAAGTAAAGGTAAGATGTAAATTTCAATTTTTAATCATCGTCGAGTTCTTAATAAAGGTAGGTAAAGGCAAATGGAAGGCATAAATTGTTAAATAATGTTAAAGTTTATGATAAGTTTTAAGCAAAGGTAAACGGTAAGTTCGCACTGTTTAGTCAATTATTTCTAGTTTTCCTTGCATAAATCCTGTAGCGAGGTGAAGTATCAAGCTTTCTTAGGTTAGGGAAAAGGACCTTGTCTGTTGGTGCTTGTTTCAATTGAAATAAGTAGGTATTATATTTTAAGTGTCTATGTTACAGAACAACATTGGTTATAAGGTTACCAGAAAATGCATTTGTCTTTTGTATATTGTCCAAATTGGGAAATTTTAGCGCTAAAGGCAATATACTTCAACAGAATCATATTTATGATCTGTTTAATTACTATTTTCATTACAGTTTGTAGTGTACGATGTTGTGTCGAGTTCAACGTCTGGCACAAAGATGGCGTCATTACAAAATATTATTACACTTTAGAGCAACCAGCACAGCACGATATATTTCTAATAACTTTAAATGGAAAATGTTCTATATTTTTTATCTTTTATCTATATATAGATATGATTTGATTAATTAAATGGTGTATGAATTAAAAATAGGCAACGGATATGTTATCTACTAAGTGCATAATGATAATTAAGAAGTAGGTATTTATTTGAGGCGATGGTTCAATCCCAAATTATTCAATCCCGAATCGTTTTCAGCTACTTGAGCTAGCGGTATTGAGATAGATATTTGGCTTAATTTCAAGCAACGTTTTACGTTTATTTATTTAATGTAATGAAAATAAGAAGCAATTTACATAGAAATGTCTATGAAGTGCCTGATAAAGTATAACATAATTAATTAGATAATATGTTTACTAATCTCTCACGTATTATAGCTCAATGAGATTAAAAATATCTCTAACCTTTACAAGGTACTACATTAATATAATTAAGTAAATTGATTATCCATTTTATATCAGGAAATCCATGGAAAACCTGATAATAACTTGAAAATGAAATATTGAGGCAATAATTTATTTTGAAGATCGGAATATCAGATTGAAATTTTTGTGCGGTACTAATATCGCCGGGGCAGCTAGTCGCAAATGAATAATAAACCTGTATATTTGGAAAGCAGTGAGTTAGTAGCGCCACCCGCAAGCTATGACACTCGGACCCCATTATCTGCATGTCACAGTTAATTCCCTCGGTTATTCGGACGCAGCCGCGCACCGGCCGTCCGATGTCATCGCGATAGCGTGTTAATCATGTGTTGTTTTGAACGTTTGTCATCCGATAATCAAATAAACACCTAACATTTTACCCATGATCTAATTACTGATATACAATTATTTATAGACTGTGTCTTTCAAGTAGAACGATCTCAATATTTTAAGGGTTTTTCCTATAACGGTTATTTTCCGTACTTCAGAGCAGATATCATTCTCGATATGAATACCGACTTGGATAGGTGTGTGTGTGTGTGTGTGTGTTGTGTATTTTGTATGTTGAGTGTTACATTAAACAGAACAAATGAAATGCTGATCTCGGCTAATTAAAAAAAAGTGTTCATACGATACGAAGTTGTTAAATGTA
>DWGJ01004438.1:0-11631 GCA_018246895.1 Aspitha aspitha aspitha | reverse complement strand
GTTTTCACGAAGATCTGCATTCCACCTCGCAGACGCAAGACAAGGTGAAGAGTAGACTCTTTCTGGATGTTGTAGTCCGATAGGGTGCGGCCGTCTTCAAGTTGTTTTCCGGCAAAGATCAGTCGCTGCTGGTCTGGAGGGATGCCTTCTTTGTCCTGGATCTTGGCTTTCACATTCTCAATAGTATCTGAAGCTTCCACTTCAAGCGTAATGGTCTTACCAGTCAATGTCTTCACAAAGATTTGCATTCCACCTCGCAGACGCAGCACAAGGTGAAGAGTAGATTCTTTCTGAATATTATAGTCCGACAGGGTGCGGCCGTCTTCGAGTTGCTTGCCAGCGAAGATCAAGCGTTGCTGATCTGGTGGTATACCTTCCTTGTCTTGAATCTTGGTCTTAACATTCTCGATAGTGTCTGAAGGCTCCACCTCCAGAGTAATGGTCTTGCCAGTTAAGGTCTTCACGAAAATTTGCATTCCACCTCGAAGACGTAATACAAGGTGGAGTGTAGATTCTTTTTGAATGTTGTAGTCGGACAAGGTGCGGCCGTCTTCGAGTTGCTTGCCTGCAAAGATCAGACGTTGCTGATCCGGAGGAATACCTTCTTTGTCTTGAATCTTTGCTTTTACGTTTTCAATCGTATCAGAAGGCTCTACTTCCAAGGTAATGGTTTTTCCAGTCAAAGTTTTAACAAAAATCTGCATTGTGATATCTGGAACAACAAAATTCGGCTTGAAATTTGTGTTTAAGAGAATAATTTTACTACTGATTTAGTTTCTATAGTGATGACACGGCAAAATTCACTGCGGATGGTTAAAGAACAAAGAAAATTCTCGTTCACAAAATGGCGTCGCTTGTAGTGAGGTCAGGATGATCGATCGGATGCGCACGCAACACGTAATGGTGCAATGCGGTATGAATTTTAAGCTATAAAAGAAATATTTACACTTGTCGATTTTGTGATACTTACAAGTTTATAAGCCCCAAAAAACTGATGATTGAATGTTCAGAGTACAGTAAACGTTAAGAGTAATTAATCACCTATAATCACAAATCACACTTGTACAAAACGTAGTAACGCAGAAAGCAAATGCGTCACAGTGTGCAAAAACGTCCTATTTATATTCTTTTACTAATTATGCATTGTGGCAACATTTAGTTGTCTATGCCAATAAAGGGCTTCATACACGTTATATAAAACAAGATTGTTTTTAATACTAACATTAAAGATATAATTTCTATTGATAATAGTAATTGGTACATTTCTGATTTACTACTTTTACGTTTCAGCTCATAGGCAATATAAAGGCAAGTAAAATAATGATAGTGGCAAGATTTGCGATATTTTATAATATAAGAAATATTACAGATTTTTAGAAGTAATACAATATTATTCATAAAAAATATGTAAGTATAAAATTTCCCATATTATGTTATTTATCACGGTCAATTTGATACCTGCCAACATGTCCTTATTGTATTTCATCTTAGTGATATATAATATTTTAGTACCATTATGTTACGTTTACTATTATTAGGGCCTTAGAATCTAAAAAGTTATAGTATTATTAAAAAAAATATTATAGTAAATTGAAATGTTATAAATTCAAATGCTTAATTTATAACACACATAATTTAATTTAATTTATAACAAACATGAATAATTTATAATGACGATCAGTTTTGTGTAGCAATACATTTCTAATCTCCTCTCGTGATACAAATTACAATTTACGGTTATACTATTATATTTGAGTATGGCTACCCTTAGATATGACTGTCAGAATCCTTATAAATCTGTCTGGTTTGTGATTATAGTACTGTGATTATGATTATTGGTGGGGCACACAAAATTGTACATTGAATATGTACTTCTAATTATCATCGATTTTGATCTGTTTCACGATCTTTATTTTATATTTTTGCGAGAATTACGGAGCGTCGTCCATTAAAATCTTCACTTGACAGGTTTAGATTATTTTGTTTTTGTATGAGAATTTCAAGTTGGTGTGTGAATACTTCGGTCCTGCTGTAAACACGTTAGTCTTATCTTTTTAATTTTACGTAGTAAGTGAATAATGCGTGAGTCATTACTTATATGTTTGAAGCTTTAAAGCATTAATTTATTTCTTATGTAGATACAAAAATGGCTGATTTGATTCGAGCTATGGGGGCACCGATCGGACCCCCTATAAAGGATAAGTTAGGATCTCCATCGACCGAGTCGGAAGACGGCGGAGGCGATTTGGCGGAATTGGCTGCAGATGTCGAACTCGACGAAACCGACGGACCCAGTACTAACGGTATGTGATGTTTTACATATTAAACGTCCATCAAAATATTTACGTCTGGGTTCCATTGATTCAAAATATATTAAGGTAAATATCATATATCATATAATAGTAATATCATATAACAACTATACATAGCAGAAATTGTAGTTCCCTATGATTTGTATGAAAAATACTATTCTGTTTTATTTTTCATAATATAGTAGTTTTGGTATGCATTTTAATTATTGTACTGATTTATTTCAGTGCTAACAGCGAGTATTATTGTAATGTAAAATATAATGATTACACAATTATCAAAAATATAATGTAATAATTTTTCATTAATTATTTAGTTCTCTTGTTTTGAATATTTAGTAGTTAATGTAATGAATAAATATGTAAGTGTTAAATAAATACGTATTTCCAGCAATTATTGAATAATGTTTTCTACTTTGAAATTGAATAAATATGAAATGTATAATTTGGCTAACAATCCATGGGCAACATTGGCCATTTGCCTGCTACTTGCCCGTTTGCCTTTACCTAAAAAGAAAAAAAGGAGTGCAAATGATCTCTATACATTTTTAAAATCGTAGAGTAAGAGAAAAAGGCTCTCACTCTACAACAGCAATAACTTGTTAACTACTGACTAATAGTACAAATGGGTATTTTGAAATTTTGAGAGTGTTCTGTTCTACTATCAGTATAAATTGAAAAGTTGTTTTTGAACTGATATTAGTTTTAATTGTGACGAATATATTTTTGCAGGGTTTTTTAAAATTCCAGTAATTATGAAAAAAAATAATACAAAATATACTATGATTTTCAATCTAGAATAGAGAAGTGGAGTTATTAATAAATTATCTGTGTGCAAAGATCACAAACAGTTATAGTAAAATTATTTATATCTGTTGGAATAGGAGAGCGCCAAGCTGTTCTTGCTCCACCGGAGACTGAGTGGTACCATGGCCGTCTGGACAGGTACACCTCTGAAGAAAGATTGTGGGCTGCTGGGAAGTTAGGCAGTTATTTGGGTAACAATTTACAAGCATACTAAGTCATGAAGTACACTATATGTAATTTATATTTATCTCTATACTGGTCACAAGTTTTTTTGCAGTTTCCAGTAACAAAGATTTTTAGACACCTCATCTTTTACACCTCAGTTATTTTTGATCTGTTTGAAAATATTTCGGATGAGGTTAATTGTAAATGCTATTTGTGACTGCTTAACTTTTTTTTACAAGCATTGAAAAGACAGGATTTTTCTCTTGACTATAATGCACAGTTTTATTTCATTTGATAGTCTAATTAAGATTATGAATACTCCAAATTTCTTCACATTAACTTAAGTTACTGATCAATATACATTTACTGAATGATAAATAAGAAATCTTTAAATGTGATGTAAAAATTTCAATGATATAATCAACATATGTACACAATAGCAATCAGTTGTCATCATTTACTTGTTACATTTTCGTAATCATAGACAATTAACAATAGACAAGTGGTACTTATATCTCATGACAATATTTTTTCTGGCTACTGTTGTGTAGTTTTAAACAATAGAAGTTTTTCTATTCAACTATTACTGTAATAATATAATATCATATACCAATAACTAAATGTGAAAATTTCAAATGACCTAATTATACTTTTAAGAATCACTAAAATGAGCTATTTACATCATATATCGGTATTTTGATGAATTGCAGTTCGAGAAAGTGATAGAAAACCTGGATCTTATGTACTAAGTTATTTGGGACGCACTGGAATCAACCATTTCAGGTAATATTTTATATAATCTTTCATAAAGTTTCTGGTATTACTCATGGTTCCTTTGCATTCTTGGTCTCTTGAGCAGAGTCCTCCTATAATTGAGTAATAAAATTTAGCTTACATATTTATCTCAAAAAGAAGTCCTTGTAGTTTATAAGATTAAGAATCATTTATGCATTTTATAACGTTACTATTTAATTTTTTGAACATGCTTTGATTCTGATGTAATAGGAAAATGTAAAAAGTCCAATATATTTAACTTTTCAAAGCTAGCTAACGGTGTGTATAATGTAACTAGCGGCCCGCCCCGACTTCGCACGGGTATAAAACAGTATTTCTCCATTATTTAATGGATGTTATTTTACATATAAACCTTCCTTTTCATTTTGTCAAATCATTGTTTGTAAAGTTCACATATAATCTAGAGGGATGTTGACACTAACATTGTAAATTCGAAAGTCTGTTCGTTTATTTGCTTCTTTCACGTCAAAGCGCAGCATCGTATAGATGTGAATTTTGGTATGGGGATGGTTGAAGGGCTGGCCACTAATGTGCACTATTTTTTTCGAGCAAAAAATCTCATTTCCAAGAGAATGCTACAGATGGCTACAGGCGCAATTACGGTACGACGTGTGAACAAAAAAAAAACTTTAGATCACACGGGTAACAGCCAGTTAAATGTAATGACATTGATTTAGCCGATATCGAGTCATCAAAGGAAATCTCATTTGACAGGATAACAGCTGTATGTGGCGACTATTACATTGGTGGACGCCAGTTTGACTCACTGACGGAACTGGTTGGCTTCTACAGCCATTGCTCGGATCTTCTGAAACGCGAGCGGCTGGTGGAGCCTGTGCCACCGCCTGAACCTGTCAATGATAAAAAGGTTTGTATAACAAACATATGGACAGTCCACAACTGATTAAACTTTATCGGAACTTGGAATTTTATACAACTGACGTTGTATAATCGATACAATAATCTATACTAGTATTATAAAACTGAAGAGCTTAATTAGTCTTGTCTAGTCTTTCTAATTTTTCGAATTGAAAAATTATTTTTGTGTTGAATAGTCCATTTATTGAGGCAGGCTATATAAGCTATATAACATCACGCTATGACTAATAGGAGTGGAGCGCCAATGACAAATGTTGTAGAAACGGGAAAATATTGTTTTCCACTGGAGCGAATCTGCGAGCACAGCTAGTACCTAAATAAAGATATAGTACAACGTACATATTTAATACCAAACTGTGCATAACTTAAGCTCAGCAACAAGACAGTCAATTAACATATTGTAGGTATATGGTTATAACAAATGTATGTTCAGTGCGAAATTTAGCTCACCACCATTAGTGTCAACCAACAAAGGACTAACAGACCATTCGATAGATAATATATTTACATGTATAATACCAGATTAATGAGTATTTTGGTTAATGTATTTGGTTTTGCAAGTGGCATGTGGTTTTCCTCAATGTTCTACTTGATGTGTGTAATGAGGTAGATGCGAAAATATGGTAGGAATATTGTGATACTGCACCAGAATAGAAGTTAAACAAAGAGTGGAAGTTAAACAGAAAGGAAGAAGATGAAAGAAGTTAAACGCTGATTAGTCTCTTGCAATATTTGGTCAGTGATTGGACACTCTGATTTAAATTAGGAAGTTGTGATTTCGATTATCACACAGGATAAAGATTCGAGGGTGCAGAATTGTTATTTAGAAATTCATGTATGCAGTTTATTAGATTGCTGTGTGTGATTTAGTCCTCGGATAAATTTATTATTATTACTGTTTTTATTATACATAGATAAGAAAAATTGGCAGTTTACAAATATTTTATACTCTTTATTTTGACTATGAAATTTATATCATTAATTGTGACAACCGTTGCTTAGTTAGATTTGTGTGTGAGTTATAAATGTTCTGTTGTTGCTAGCGTGTGGTGGCGATACTGCCGTATACGAAGATGCCAGACACGGACGAGCTCACGTTTCAGAAGGGCGACATTTTCTTCGTGCACAACGATATGGGCGACGGGTGGCTTTGGGTCACCGCGCACAGGTAAGCCTTTTATGTTTTTCAACTAAAACATATTAATCTTTCTCTTTGATGAATGCGATTGTGGTGTTTATCAAAGTATTAAAGGGTAACAACACGTTTGTGACCAAGACTGGTACAAATTAACCTCATTCTGAGAATATCGAAGTAATGTATACTAACATTGTTACATGTACCTTTATACTAATATTATTATTAATAACTGATACAAACTAGACTATGTGACAGCGATAATCATGTCCATTCAACATTCAGTTGTGATTTATGTTTGTTGATTTGAAATTTCAAATAGTAACTGAGTCAACAGCCTGTAAGAGCAGTATTTAACCAAAAACAAAATAAAATAATCTTTATTAATGTAAAATGAAATACTTTAATTATTTATAACGTAATTACTAT
Source organism: Aspitha aspitha aspitha (assembly GCA_018246895.1). NCBI lineage: Eukaryota > Metazoa > Arthropoda > Insecta > Lepidoptera > Hesperiidae > Aspitha > Aspitha aspitha. The sequence continues at coordinate 5,112 of DWGJ01004438.1, read as the reverse complement.
GAACCGTTCTTCTTGTTATTTTTGAAAATAGAACAGCACCTATTTAAGTCTCACTTTATATGTATATCAATCTGATTGGGGGTAGGACGCATTCAACAATATATATCTGCGCGTGTAATAATGCAATTTATGCGTGAATAAATCGAGCTCTCATTCAACGTTATTGCGATATGATTTAGTAACTAGTCGTTGGAAACATAACTGCCTTGACATCGCTTCTTTTTGTAGAGCCCTGCGCGCGTTTCCAAGTAGGTGGTACCAAGTGGCGTGTGGTTCCGAGAGAGTGAACATAAAGCACTCGTTCTATACTCCAACATTACGTAGGAAGCGGTTGAGGGAAAAAATTAATCTTAATTTCACAATGTATAAATCTTTGTGTTACGTTCTAAAGCAGGGATTCCCAATGTGGTTGCCGCCGCTTGGTGCACCATGTCGAATTTTTAGCTGTATACCTCTTTATAATAATATGTCAGACACGCACACAATTATCATCATACATTTGTATTAAATTTGTCGGCTTTGGGCGCTCTTAAGACGCCAGTATTTTGACAAAAGAGCCGATGAAAAGTACTCCCGAGCGCTTTAGAATAGGAAAATAAATGTTTGCTGTGTTTTTCAGTGTGGGTTTATTCCTATAATAAGCATACGCGGCAGCTTATCAGCTTATGGCAGTATCAATTCGTTGACATCCGCTTACAAATCGAATTCTGTTACTATCACGTGGCATGTAACGTTACTTTGCTGCAGCGGAATTAAACAGTTCAGTAGTAATTCGATGCCGATCCTCTACATTATTATCACCACGATTTTTTCCAGGAAAAACACATCTTTTACCTGCTAATTTGCTAATTATCTTTGTAAGTTGTGTCAGTATTTATCGATCATACCTACTTAACGATACGAACGATACCTGGCTAAAAATATATATTTTACCCTTCAATCCAGTATGTTGTTTAGTAAACAATTTAATTTTTTACATTTTAACTTTTCGATATGAATGTACCTACATAAAATGTGCACCGATCAGTACTATTTAAGGATGACATTGTTATAATTACTTCCGAATACAAATTGCACAGCATTTTGTTTTGGCTGTCATATAAAAAACCGAACACATATTTCGAGATTGTTCTGGAATGTTCTATTTGATACAATTAATGAAAGAAAGAAATGCTCGTAACTCTGTCCGCGCCAGACAATATTTTCGCCAAACTCAATTTTTACGAGGATTTTTACGATTTTTATTGGAAACTCAGATGGCTATCAATTATACGGCAGCAGTGAAACAATTGCTGAAAGGGAGAACGTATATTGGCGTCCGTTGACCTTTACGATACATTATTACTGGGTCACTGATTATGCAGCCAACACCGTCTGATTCTTCGATGTGTAGCCCTAAACTTGTTTATTTATGAGGTGGACGGACTGGTACGTACGTACGAATCGATCTTATGCTCGTGCATCTGGTGTTTTTACGTCGTAATGCTTAACGATCTAGCACAACGTATCTCGGTCGGGGCTTAGTCTTGAACATGTTCAAAATACAATTAGGAATTCGCAACATCACATACACGAGAAGACTACTAAATATGTTTTATCATAGCGGCGTCACAGAATCGTTTATGACCCGATCTTATATAATGTATTTATTATGGTAATGTATTCGAAGAGCTACTTGTTCGTTGTATCTTTTCTTTTATTATATCGAAGTCACCTAAGCGTGAAAAACGATGCGTCGCGTATAGAGTTGCGGGTTGGGATCCCAAACGGACATCTCTAACCCTGATATGACTTGTGTTCCGGGGATGGATGTTGGGACACTTGGGATTTCATGCGTCCACAGCTAATATTCCGTATATTCATCATTAACCCTTTATATAGTTCCACTTTCAGTCACGTGACTCTTAGAAAGACAGCTCTCGAGCCCATAGTCTATTAAAATTTAATGTACATAGTATGGTTACATTAGAATGAGCGTTAAACTCTAAACTGTAGGAAAAAAATCTTTGTGTTTTTTCTAATAGACTACTAGAGTCCGAAAACAATTTTCTTATTTGTACGGGTTCAATTCGGGTCAAGTTGACTCGTCAAGGTGCACTGATTACATTGTTTGATTGTAGCGTTCGTCGGCTCATGGGAACTGAACTAGGCGTGACGGGAACTCGTAGATGATAACAATGAATATTAATAATCGTTTGGAATGTGTATTATTAACGAATAAAATCATACTACTCTAGACAAATGCATATTTATGTGGATGATCATATATATAGATTTGTTTCAAGTTAGAGTTCACGTGAAACGTCTACGTTTCACACCAAATGAGAAAGAACATGTCTGGGTTAAAGATGTTGTGTGCGAGTATGTAAATGTATTGTATGTATGTATGCATGTGTGTGTGGGCGTCGCGACGGGGAAAATGGGGTGAGACTGGTGAGAGGTTGTCATCTCATAATGTGACGGTACACTTATGTATAGTACAAACACGAGTTCTTCGTTACTATAGCGTTAACTGTATATACGTTATGGAAGAATAAGTCTTAAATACGAGTTAATACCTCTTTACGGTACACACATTTTTATGTTACATTTACACGCGAAACCATCTTGATAGTCAAAGATTTCAATTTTAGCTCAGACTCGATCGTGCGTGCTTACGATGCGAAGTGAATATCAAATGTATTCGAGAGCTTTGCATTTTAGTCCCTTCCATTTCAGGGTTTTAGATTATTAAAGTAGGTACATATAAGAAAAATGAGATATTTAAATTTTTCTTGTTTGTCTTATTGTTTCGGGTAATCGGAAATTAAAAGGTTGAACCGATTTCGACGGGTTTTTCACCAGCAGCTACCTGATGTTATGAGGACTAACTTAAGATATTTATGTGCATAACATGCTATATTTCTTAGCCAACTAAAAACAATAGGTGAATCCACGCGAGTGATTACTGTGAGCTAGTGATTTACTTTTAAGTATAGTGCTCGATCTTATGAGTGACATTAATTATAAACGTATGATATGTATTGGTATTCGCTTAGATTTGAAACGATGAAGTGTTCTTTTGTAGGACGGGCGAGCAGGGAATGATCTTCAGGGAGTTGGTCGAGGACCTGGACCCCGCTATCGACCCGAACACCGTGTTCTCGTGGTTCCACCCGAGCTGCACCAAGAGCGAGGCGGTCGATATGCTGGTGAAGGCGGGCCCGGGCGGTTTCCTCGTGCGCCCCTCGGACAACTCGCCCGGCGACTACTCCCTGTTCTTCCACATCAACAACCAGATACAGAGGTTCCGGATCGAGAAGAAGGGCGTCCGCTACCTGATGGGCGGCCGCACCTTCGAGTGTCTCGACGCCGTCATCAACAGATACAGAAAGGAGCAGATCGTCGAGGGACACACTTTGGGACAACCTGTGAGTGTTTTTATTGTGATTTATTTTCATTGTTTCATTCGACATTGTTTCATTCGACTGCCGTCGTGGTCGAGTGGTTAGAGATTCTGACTGCAAAACCGGAGGTCGTGGGTTCGATTCCCACCAAGGACAAACATTTGTGTGTGCAGCACATTTGTTTGTTCAGTGTCTGAGAATAATAAAAAATATCTATATGTATGTTTATCAGCTGTCCGGGTACCATAACACAGGCGTTAAATTGCCTAGTTTGGGATCAGACTGCCATGCGTTGAATTGTCCATAGTTATTTATTTATTTTATTTACTGTGAGTGTATTTTTATAGATATTGTAAAAAGATCAGTAAATGAATGTAGACGAAGCACGGCAGGTTTGTAAGGACAGAGATATTTGGCACTCGTAGCTTTCTGTCTACTCCGTTAGGGACCTGGCGTGATGGTATACATTCATTTACTGGTTGGCATCAATGGTGTAGTTGTCACAATCGACACAACAATCAGCTGTTATTGGCGTATCGTACTGCGCCATTAGTGGTGATTACAGGTGAAGCCTGATAAGATCACATCTGCAATCGTATCTTATTCAACATATCGATATGTGGTTAAAGATAGAACTATGATTGTCTAGTTAGTTAGTTATTAGTTCGAAGAGTAATATAATTGTTTGTACACTTATTAATATGGGTGTGCATGTACTTTAATTTACTTCTGTATACGAAATAAAAGGTGTTTATGTATACAATAATATAATAGAATATAAATTGCAGCTGATCGCCGAAGGTCACCACATCGAGCCGCAGCAGAACACGACCGGCGCCGCCGCCGAGAAAATATACGCGACGCTGCGCGAGTGTCGGGACCAGATCGGTCTGAAGAAGATGAAGGGCATCAAGCACCAGGGCTACCTGCACAAGAAATCAGATAAGGGCGCCAAGAAATGGAAGGCGCTCTACTTCGTCCTGTTACAAGAGGGCACCGACACGCATCTGTACTTCTACGACTCCCCGAAAAGGACCAAGCCCAAGGGGCTCATCGATCTGTCCTGCGCTTATTTGTATCAGGTGCGAAAGCGTTCCTATATCTCATTTGTGCGACGGAAATTTAATTAAGCACTCGTTTTCCTGTATCTCTCGGCCGAGCTATGTGCCGTCACATACATTCGGGGAGTAAATAACATCAAAGAAGATTAAGGAAATATTTCCTATATATTGTATATTGGTGAGGTAATTCAATCGTCATAAATTTGTGGTATTCCATTTCTATAATTATACGGCTTTTGTGCAGAGGAAAAATCGTCAACTGAAATTGGAGCTTCACTAATACATAGTCACACTGCATATTCTCAAACATTTTATTGGCCAAAGGTAAATAGAAATAATCATTGAGATGTGAGAGAAAATTACTATCTTCAATCGTTTTGTAATTTAATGAGTCACAAAAGCCCAACTCTCTTTTCAATATGTGATTTGGTTCTCTAATATTATCTGATTCATAAATTTATTATACAGGTTTAAATAGTTTAATGAGTGGTAAAAGTCATTTCTGACTGCCCCGCCTAACTGATTCTACACATTAAACTAATATTTTTATTAAGCGTTCTAATTAGATGCGGTGATCTGAAATGTTTTCATGGAAGGCGGTGTTTGGTCGGTTGCGCAGGTGCACGAGTCGCTGTGGGAGCGCGAGTGCTGCTTCCAGCTGGTGG
>DWGJ01004437.1:0-11633 GCA_018246895.1 Aspitha aspitha aspitha | reverse complement strand
CGCGCTCAGTTGAAATTCGGTACAAAAAAAGGCAAAAATATTATTTATAACACAATTCTGTATTGAAATAATATGTTTTTCGCTATTATTACACGTATATATATATCGAATAAACGGGCATTTAAAAATTTGTCTACACGCCCATTGTCCCCACTTATTTATTATTAATATTATTATTACTGTTGCAGGAAACCGGCGGCCAGCGGGTGGCGCTGATCACGCTGCGGCCGACGCGCGCGCAGCAGCGGAAGAAGGTGGTCTGGACGGAGGACACCGTCGACAACGAGAATATGAACAAGAAGAAATCTAAATGTGAGACATACGAGTACACATACAATTCGCCCTAGTCCTAAATTCGTGTCTTAAATTTGTACGCCGTAAAATGCAAAATATGGAGTGAACTAACAATTCTATAACATCTTTAAATGTACCCATATTTGTGCAAATAAATGTTTTTGTCTTTGTCTTTAGTCGTAGAACAAAGACGGATTTGACAAAAATGCGAAATTCACTTTTTACCATATTAGGATACCGTATTCTCTATTATTAGTAGGTACATTACAGAAAGATTTTTACCAATAAAATGTGTACCAATTCTGATTATTACAGATTTAGAATTTAAAAAGTTATGGCAAAAAACTAACAAAATAATTAGAAATGGCTGCCCTGTAAAGAGTGGTATTTGTTAGTTTGTTAGATCCACCCGGGACAAACATTTGTGTGATGTGCACATTTGTTTGTTCTGTGTCTGGTCGTAATAAAACTATCTATATAAGTACCATATCGTATGTATATATGTATGTTTATCGGCTGTCCGGTCACCGTAACACAGGCGTTAGATTGCCTAATTTGGGATCAGACAGCCGTGTCTGGTGTTGTTCCCGGTTATTCATTTAAAAACCGTCGTTGAACACCGTGTAGCGTGGGCATCTGTGGTTGTGATTGTGGTCGTGGTTGTCCCAGGCTGTTGCGTGTACGAGAAGCCTCGCCGCTTCGACGAGTCTGACACGTCGGATAGCGACGACGAGTGCGAGCATTGCTACGGCCACGTGGAGCGCCGCCACCACCACAAGCAGACAGCCACCGAAGCGCAGGTAACCAACCATACATCACCCTCCATACATTACATACGTCACACGTTAAGGGAGAGAGAGGGGACCGATAGAGTTCACTGGCCTCGTTCGTGGTCGAGCGGTTAGAGACCCCGACTGCAAAACCGGAGCTCGTGGCGTCCATTCCCACCCGGGACAGACATTTGTGTGTGCAGCACATTTGTTTGTTCTGTGTTTGGTCGTAATAAAAATATGTATATAAGTACTATATCGAATGTATATATGTATGTATGTTTATCTTTAGTGCAATGTAGACCGAGAGGAAAAAGCCGGTGGAAAAACTAGCACTACGGCATTCATGTTGGGTGCCATTTCACGATTCTTTTCACCCCGTCCCACCCCTTGTCACACTTTTATAAATAAATAAAATAACTGCGGACAATTTCACACACGGCTGTCTGATCCCAAATTAGGCGATTTAATGCCTGCGTTATGGTGACCGGCCAGTTGATAAACATACATGCGATATAGTACTTATATAGATATTTTTATTACGCCCAGACATAGAACAAACAAATGTGCTGCACACACAAATGTTAGTCACGGGTGCGAATCGAACTCACGAGCTCCGGTTTTGCAGTCAGGGTATCCGACCACTCGACTACGAGGCCAGTCAAATGTATTGTTACGATGTCGCTACTGTATATCGAATGTTGTGGAAAGTACTAGAAACTTTATTGCGTCGTTTTACGTATATGTGCGCGACTCGAAGTTTCTAGATATGACTGGCACTTTATTCTAATCTGTTCGATTGCGCAACAGTATATAAATCTATTGTATGTTGTTTCAGGAGTCAACAGTGGAACCAACGTCCACGGTGAGCCTGCAGCCCCCCGCGCCGCCCGCGCCGCGCCCCGCCGACGCCTAGCCGACTTACATACAGCCCAATACTTATCACATACTATACACAGTTTAATTGGACCAGTACCCATATAACATAGATCAAATATCAATTTGTCATATTTAATCACATTTCGCTGCTTCTCATGAATGCTCACACAACTCAAAATTTTGAAAATACCAGTTTATAATACAAATAAATCCAAAATATTCCTTATTTCATACTCAGTAAGACTCACATTCATAAAGGCAAAAGCGGCATAATGTCGCGCAAAAATGTCGTTTTGTAATTGGTTATTTTTTACAATATTGTTTTATTTTGATTAATTTTCAAACGGCTACCGTGTAAAATGTGAATTTTGGATTGTGCGAGTATTCATGAAAAGCGGCGGAATTGTAAGTGCGGTGCGGTGTAAGTGCCTGTCCATTCTTGTGTGGACGATCTCAAGCGCCAGGAGGCGGGGGAATGTTCTCGATTTCTCGATGTTCCCAGTGCGATGGTGCGTCGCTGGAGCTGAGTAAAGGCCCGGCGCTGCAGGGGGTCGCGCTGCTGAACATCCCGTACGCGCACGGCGGCTCCAACCTGTGGGGCGCGAGCGGCGCGCACCGCAGGGGCCGCTTCCCGAACGCTCAGCAAGGTGAGACGGACGCTCGAAAGGTTTACTTCTGCTCTGTCGTGACACCCTAGTACCGTAGCCTCATGGTCGACCAGTTAAATAACAATAAATAAAGAAATAAATAAATAACTGGGGACGGGACAATTCCACACACGGTTGTCTGATCCCAAATTAGGCAATTTAATGCCTGCGTTATGGTGACCGGACAGCTGATAAATATATACATACGATATAGTACTTATATAGATATTTTTATAACGACCAGACACAGAACAAACAAATGCGCTCATCACACAAATGTTTGTCCTGGTGGTCGATACCACGACCTCCGATTTTGCAGTCAGGGACACCACTAACCACTCGACCACGAGACCAGTCAGACTGAGCACTGATCGTCAAATTGGAGGTCATCGGTTCGACCCACCCAGGACAAACGTTCGTGATGAGGATATTTACTTATTTCTATTTCTACGGACAATGTAAATACCTATCTATTTAAGTTCTGTTTAAAATCATAAATGATCTGATTGCGCCTTAACTTGGAATCGGAAAGCAGTCTGTAATCCCGATTTTGTTATTGTGGTTATTATATTTAAAAAAATTGCATTTAAATTACAGATATCGGAGATCAGCTGATAGAAGTGATAGGTCTAGAAAATTGTTTGCACATGGGACAAGTGAGGACTGGTGGGTGGCTGAGGCTTCTTTTATACATTCTCGTGTCTACGTAATGTAATACTTCATCATCAAATAGAAGAGCATGCTAAATACTAAACTATATTCTACACTGTTATTTTTAACCTTGTCTAACTAAATAGGATAACGGTGTGTATTTGTAGGAATGTTTTTAATATATTTTCAAATCATTTTATGTATCACTTAAACTGGCAACCATATCGACTGAAAAAAAACACCAATTTTGAATATGGAAAATTTTGAAATACGTTCCGTTTTCTTCTGTGTGGAACGCGGACAAAAGACAGACATGTATTTCATAGAGATTTTTTCTCCACCGCTAATAATCATTTTATCATTTCCTGAAAACATTTTTGTCTTGTACTCCTATGTATAATTTGCTGTACGCTTTTGTCAGGTCTCAGAGCGTCTGGCAGGCGGTTGGCGCAGTGTCGGTCGATCACCATCACAACGAAACGGACTTTTCCCATGCAAATCGATGGGGAGCCCTGGATGCAACCGCCTTGCAAGGTGACATTCATTAATCAAATTGCCAGAATTTTAACTGACGGCAAATACTCGTATGTACTATTCATACTAGTATGTACACATGAAACTGATTTCCAGAAAAATAAATAAATAAATAAATGACTGGGGACTATTCCACACACGGCTATCCGATCCCAAATTAGACAATTTAATGCCTGTGTTATGGTGACCGGACAGCTGATACACATACATATATACATACGACATAGTACTTATATAGATATTTTTATTATTACGACCAGACACAGAACAAACAAATGTGCTCATCACACAAATGTCTGTCCTGGGTGGGAATCGAACCCCCGACCTGCGGTTTTGCAGTCAGGGTCTCTAACCACTCGACCACGAGGCCAGTCAATATTAATGACGTCAAAATTTATTTCCAGATTACGATTACTCATAAGAATCAAGTACCCATGCTGATGGGTCCAGCACCAGAAAAAGGCAGAGGATTCTTTAAACTGTTCAGTCACTGCTAGTCTATCTCGCTCAGTCATTCCAAATAGTTTTATTGTAGAAAAAGGGATAGATGTAAAGTAACGTATAGATTTAAAAGTGGAACATTTTATTCTTGCGTCAACATTCGTATGAAAAGTAGCCAATGTTTTTTATTTATATTTTATATTATCACTCACTTTATACCACCAGACATTTGTTTATTATATTTATATTTTTTTATTAATATAATTATAATTTAAGTTTCATTAAGCGATATTATTCTGTATCCATAATGTTTTTTATTTTAAATTTCTTAGCACCGTTTAGTTTAAATGGAAAAAGTAAAGCCATAAACAGATATACAACACTCAGTGCCATAGCTATGGAAATGGCATATTATAGAAATACCTTCAAATTGTCATGGAGATGGTTGTAAATGTTGTAATATGTCCAAGATAAATCTAATACTGGAAGCATTAACTAATAAATAACTCATAACTAATCAACGGTATAAGCATTTAACCGTAATGTTGGGTGGTTTGATCTATCATACGACAATATTCTGTCTCTCAGTATTGGCAAAGAACACAATTATTTTTCAAGAAATATGAATCTCCCAAATAAAAGACGATCGAATTAAAATCATCTAAATCAGTTAAGACATCTCAACACACTAAAAATTGGATTGAACAAATTACTAAATACCGATTGAAGAATGTACCAATAATAGTACGTCCATTTTGAGAAATTATACGAATAGTAGGTACATAAAAATATTTCATGTACATAACATTTGCATTTACTTAATATAAGCTATATACTCATAGTGTTTTAGTTTTTACATTATTGTGCATTTTTAATCAGTTCATTGTCATTTTTAATACTTTTTATGTTACTTCATTCGTTTTATCGTGGATGTAGTATGGAAATATGGTGTATATTAATCGTTTAATGCAAATGTATGTTGTTACTGTATGTTGTTGATCACTATGTACCAATGAACGTTAACAGCGAGTTTAATAGAATAATTCGGTGTGTAAGCGTATAAATATGTAGGTGTTCATACAAAGCATGTTGCTAAGTAAATGTACCGACGCGATTAGATGTGTTCGTAGTGAAATAAATGTATACAAACGAATTAATTGTAACCATTACATCGTATGTTTAGAAATAGATACACCAACACCCAACACCCAACGTGTCGCCAGTATGTTATCGTAATTAAAAAAAGTGTAACTGGAATGTTGATTAGATGTTACCAAATATCTACACAGTAATTATTACCTTACTATGCCGTGCCGTGAAAACCTGACAATTAATAAAACAATTGACGACTGCATAATTATATTCGAATACACTTCAACTAGTATTAATATTGGTTATATAGATAATTTGATTCGCAATCCTTTTGAAGCACGTGCCAATAATAGTACCTAATAAAATTGACATTTTAATTGAATTTGACTGCAAATATCTAGAAGGTGTGTGTTATATAAGTGACGTGTTACTTGTCAGGTACTTTACTCGCATTGTCAGGGAATTGGGCTATTGCTAAGCGTGCGTCGTCAATGTTACATATAGGAAAAAACGGATCTCCAAATAATTGTTAATGTGACATGATTGTTATTGAATGTTTTATTGTATTATAGATGTAGGATAGATTTAAACGGAACATATTGTTGTTATGAGACATGCTGCAGGCAACTTGTGAATAATTTCTTATGGAGAAAATTGGTTTTGAGCGTCGCTATCATATTATGAGAAATTTTATTAAGTTTACAATGTTTGAGGATAAGTATTACAAATAGGCATTACGACGTTTTGGTAAATGAAAAACAAACAGAACAAAAATAAATAAAATTCAATGAGGAGAGAAGAGTTGCAGATAGCGCTCACTACCGGATATAAGGATGTTAGGATTTTACCTACTTCACAATTATATGAATATGTGAATAAGAAATGTTCAAGTTGTCTGAAGCTTTCGTAATCTGTATTAATATTATTATCAATTAGTAATTAAGATCTATCGAAATATTAATTGTTGCTATACATTTTAAATATTTGTCTGAAAAACGTGTTGTGTTTATGCGATTAAAGTCGTGTATGGTTTTAAATAACGGCCGAAATAGACTTTACATTCTACGTGCTGTTGTCCTTACTCAATTGTTCTTTTATTAACAGTTCGTTTTATTTGTTATATTCGTTGTTAGATTTATTATAATGATCATGGTCAGACATCAATCAAAGCTTCTGAGGTTGCAATCTGCTTAGAACACTTACCCTTGCAATTGGACTTTATTCGCAACCTATTGTTATTTTAACGTAGTCTGATCAACACACAGACGAAAGTTTTTAAACCGTCCTTAAGACATCCGACGATGGTTCTTTATTTCAAAATTTCATTGCAATGACATAATGTCTGGTTTTGCATTATCAATCAAAAAATTATTTATACAGGCTACTAGGAAATCGTTACAATCGTTATAGGTGTCTTTTCTGTTTCTAGGATCCTATGATATCTTGGAAAGAGGATTTATTTGGCCTGTCAACGCATATTTATGTAACAGTTTCTCACTTCAGAGGTGACAAGCAATATTATTGGCTACGCATAACTGATATCAAGAAGTATATTAATTAATATTTATACTTTTATTGGCTAATGCTGTATTGTCAGGGATGAACAAGGAAAGACTTTAAAACGTTCTCCTTCAAGGGCTTGAAAAAGAACAAAAATATAGTATAATTAAAATTTACGTCCAAGTTAACGAAGTAGTATCGATGAGCACATTTTAAATGTTGGCCGCTCTGAATAGAAAAAGATTCAGGCAGAAAAAAGTTTACAGCATGCTCAGTTATATCAGAAAAATAAAGCAAATCTTATTTCTTCGACTTCAAATAAAGAAACTGGTAATGTCAAGGTCTGTTTAAGCATAACAAAATTATTACAAGCTGAGATAATAATGCACGTTACATACGTTTTTGTTATATTCGTATAACAAAACAGACAATGAATACGCACAATATCTTAGCACAAATGCTTAACCTTTATTTCATAATACAATTTTATATAACCAAACAATGGCGTAATTAATAAAGCACAATTTTTTAACATAATAGCTTTACCTTATTTATTATCAATATACATATAAAGTATGTTGTACATCTGTTTCTTGCTTCATGATACGAAATATCGTGCCAATAAAAAAGGAATACGTCCCAAAATTCCTACGCCAGCTTTTAGAAAATTTGTAAATATTTTTCTATAGGATTTTTAATGTCCTAATATGTTTGTAATGTATGTATATATATCTGTGACTAGTGGATATATGTAAGAATTAAAACCACCCGCGAGCATTTTTTAAATTTATTATAATTATTATTAAGTATATTTATTTCCAGAATTTGTTTGATGGAAATAAATAACACTGAACTATTGAACACAATATTATGATTACACTAATAATATAACTTACATATTTGTCTATGCACATAAATGTTTCAATGCAAAGTAAGTATAAAATTAGTTTAATTTAGATTCGTAAATGAACACTCCACTGTGTACTCAACCACTATACTGTATGTTAGCATTGTATTAATTGTTTTGCACATCCGATGCTTGTATATATATGCGACACGTGTAATTCAAACGTGTTTCAGAATTATAGCTCCATCTAGTATCGAATAGTTGAAACTCGCAACGATATTTTTTATAAGTTTTCTCAACTACGAGTATTTTAATATTTTTTACGTTTTTTGTAATCGTTTCTTAAAAAGTTCCTGATTTTTATTGAATGTATACCTCATTTAGATTTATAAGTTGCAATTTTTTTTATCAAGCGCGTAAATCCAAATACATTGAAGTTTTTAAAGAGCACAATAATAATTTTTAAGCTATACTAGGTATGTCCATTGTCTGTGTAAATGACTATATAATTGCGAATGCTTACACACGTTTTGTTTTATATGTTGTTAGAAAATGAAACTTTAATTTATAAGCTATTTCTGTACCTAAATGTGCGTGAGAATAAATTGGAGAAGGTGGTTACTGACATAGTGAAAACACATAAAAATAGTATTTAGAATGTTTATTATCCTTTTTTTATTCATTATTATATTATATACATTAAAACATAAATAAGACCACGAGATAAAGAAGTCATTTAAATAAGTTCTACTGTTTCAGAGAAATATATTTTCAAATTCATAAATTTATAAGTTAGTTGTATTTTGTATACAATGTTATGTAATAGATGGCAAGGACGGCTAATTTTAAATTCTTAATCTAATTATTCATGTTTAATCTCGATATATTGAACAATATATGCCCATGTGTGCCCACTTGTGGGAAGTATTCACATTCTATATTATTTAAAAGATTGTACAGATATTGCAATATAAGTTCTTAGTCAGTAACTACCTTGAAGGTCGATCCACACTGTCCTCCAGAGTCAATAGTCAGCTGCAATTGTCAGAAGAAATAAATTTTACTAAATGAAACGCTATATTAAATAGAAGAGATAAAACGGTCTAACCCATAAACAGGTATTAACACTTACTAATACTATATACTCGTATCAAATAACATGTAGGTACCTGAAATATTTTTGAATTCTGTATAATTGATTTTATTATTTAATTTCTTAGCATTTCGTTTTATGGAGCTTCGATATTGCGAATAAGATAAGAACAGATCGCTAAAACATATCTCCTGTCGTCCCAAAAAATATTCCACCAAAGCGTGTGCAGATATTGGCCGATGATCAGTGTGTATTGACCTTAAGACTTCTTATTAGAACAATTATTAATGAATTAAAGTTTAGAATTATTACATTTATTGTTACATGTTCACTATTATTATTATTAAATGAGAATTTAGCGACATGCGGTGAAACCAACTTAAATCTGTGCCAGCTTTAATAGTCTTGTAAGAAATATAAATTATTATTATTATTAATATATTACATTATTAAATATTATTGTAACGAATATATGTGCATTTAAAAAAACTGTATTTTGTTTCATTGGCTCCCTTAATATTAAATACTCGTTTTATATGTCGACGTCTGTTAAATTCTTGAGACCAATTTCCCTGCTTTATGATAGAAGCAAAACAAAGCTTTTATTAAATTAGCTTAAAACCATAAAGTACAAGACAATGGCCAATATTTCCCTTTGTCGTTGACAGAACGAAAAAGTTTTGCGGCACATTAAAGTTATTGCAATAGTATTTAAGATTTGAAAGGTTAAAATGTGGGTGAAGTGAGCACATTACATTTTTATTTATCTGTCAACAAAGGACATTTGACGTCCTCGGAAGTATTGCAAAGAATGCATTGTAAGACTGATCGCACACTGTTTACTTTACGGAAAGCAATGTATTGGTTGCAATGGTACGTAACGTTACATAAACAATTTATTTCTCGTAAACATTTGTTGTGAACTCCAAATATCAAAGTGTATTATGAAGTTCCGATTCATAAGATTATCGACAAAAGAACTATGGAACTATTGTAACACAACAATCGTATCGGAACGTAGAATGTGTGCGGGTTTCCTTACCGAAAGCAACGCAATCTTCGATCAGTGACACCTGATTTGACGTGACATTGTTAATTGTATTCTAATGAGTTGAGAATATGATTGGAGAAGCGCCTATAGAATCTTTCTAATGCCAAGCCTCTTGCTACTTCCCGATCTTTCAAAGTCATCTATAGAAAACATGTTTTTCGGAATACCATTTCCAATGCACCTAAATGTTTTTTCATCTTAGATACCGTAGGAAAAATACAGCACAAATAATTGCTCATGATGCAAAGATTTGTCCCGGGTACGGACTGATTGGTAGGGACTTTGTCCACCTGATCTGCAATCCAAATTACACAATTTTGACGACTAATTCCAAGTGTCCGTTTTAAGTAAAATATTCTAACGAAACACGTATAAAAGTCAATAACAATCAATTACAATGTACACAAGAGGTAATTAGTAAGCTTAATAAGAACAATTATTCTAAAAACGCAAGAACAATTCAATCAATGTTTCATAAACACGACGAAACCAACGCCCAGTTAGGTAAGTTACTGTTGTGTGCTTCCGGTGCGTCATGCGGCTGCGGCTTGCAACATACATGCAACATTATGTATAAGCGTCTTAGATACAAAAAAGCGGAAGATACAGAAATTTAGATGAAATAAGTTCCCAATGATCTTTAGCCTACACTTAATGTTATCCAAATGTGTTCGTAGGCCCCTTGAACTGCGTAACTTTTGTGAGGGCTCGGATAAAGGTTCTCTTTTCAATGATTCTTGTAGTTTTAGAAAGAAAAGTTTTTATCGACGGAGCTCGTTCTAGAGCCGCAACAGACGCTGACGCGTAACGCACGCACCGCGCGGTTGCATGCCGCTCCCTTCATATCATGCCATGTAGCAATGAATTACAAAACAAGAGATATTCGCTGCTCGCCAGTTGCAAAGTACACGATAGTTTTTTCGCCACTAACATGTCTCAATTGATTTATAGTCAGGCAATACTTTTTTTTTTCACTGGAAGAGCATAGACAAAGGCGGACAGTAATAAGGAGTGACAGTTGTCATCCATTGATTGTTTTACGTGAAGCACCAGCAAACGAAGGGGCAGCAGTCATAAATGTCTATTGTTAGTATGAATTCAGTTAGTGGCAGGTTTTAATAAGAATTAGCGGGTGAGTATTCATTAGTAACAGGACCGTTAGTAATATTGATCCAAAAAGTACTTGTTAGTATAAGTGCAGTTAGTATCTGTTAATATCCGCTGTATTAATGGTCGATCAAAGATATGTCGCTACTCTTGAATGGGATAGTCGTTTCTAATATGCACGTGGACCGGCATCCACTAATCTAATAGGACGGTCAGTTAATAGGACTTCTAGTAACTTTAGCTAAGAATAACGTTTGTGCGATACTATCTGTTAACTGTCCCTCCTGTCGATTCTTTAGAACGAAACATTGTACGGTACGCTTTCAAAAAACAAATCGAACTTGAAGAATATGCTCATTGAAATTTTCCCGCCGAAAAGCATTTGTCAATCAAAACTGTCAGGTGAGAGTCGGCGGCCACGTCGGTACCATTTGGGGAACAAAAACAGATGATACCCTTGACATTTAGCAGTTATCCAATAAGGCTTGGTCCGGACCGGTCCAATCATCCGCGAATACTAGTGCAGGTAATGGATATGAGTGAGTTTTATGAAAATGGATTAAATTTTAATGACAACGGAAATTTTTATGACCAGACCGCTTATAAACCTACATACCTACTATATACCTAATCTCTTATATATATAAAAATCCGATGTCACGATGTTCGTTTGCGATAATCTCCGAAACCACTGAACCGATTTGAATGAAATTTTGTAGATATCTAT
>DWGJ01004436.1:0-11633 GCA_018246895.1 Aspitha aspitha aspitha | reverse complement strand
CATGGATAATGTAGCTTTCGCATGGTGAAAGAATTTTTAAAATCGGTCCAGTAGTTTTTGAGCCTATTCATTACAAAAAAACAAAAAAAGTTTTCCTCTTTATAATATTAGTATAGATTTTAGAATACGTCGCTATGAGTAACAGGGATAGATTTATGCGCTTGTCTATTTGCGCGAGTGAGACAGTAGACTCGTATATACATACTCGTATCTATGCTACACTCACACTGTTTAGACCTACTTACAGTTTTTCTATTAAATACTTAGATTTTATAATATCATTTCATTATCACCCTAGTTGTTTGTGAACCCGCCCAGGAATAAAATTTTAATGAAAGTATGATTATAAATATTATTATATACATACCTAAAGTACGCATTTGATGTATGTTTTTATTTTATTAATGAACAAGTACACATATTTATAAAATTTATACTTTAATTGTTTTTTTTTAAGTATTTAATACTTTTGCCAAACTACAATGCAGTTTGTCGGCAGTAATCTACCTAATTTCGAATCAGGTAGCGGCGCGTGGAAATGGCTCAATTATTACTATTACATGTGAAACTTGACCGTTTACACAATTCGCCTCTGGAACGTTCTATCGTAGTTACAAATAAAATTTCCTCGCGGTATTCGCGAATGCCTGGCGTCGTGGGAAACTAGCATTTTG
This sequence comes from Aspitha aspitha aspitha, assembly GCA_018246895.1. Taxonomy (NCBI): domain Eukaryota; kingdom Metazoa; phylum Arthropoda; class Insecta; order Lepidoptera; family Hesperiidae; genus Aspitha; species Aspitha aspitha. Next base: position 10,959 of record DWGJ01004436.1, on the reverse strand, counting down.
CGGGTAGTTGCGCAACCAGCGGCGCCAACGATCCGATCGACAGACCAACCGATAGATCGCTAGAGCCAAGAATTTGTTCTTTAATCAAGTGTCACAACACTCACGAGTCTCGCTAATACGCTAAAATACATGTTAGCCCGCAAGAATGTTAAGTTAATCTAGCGAACGTGGTTTAGGAGAACATTTATTACGTAATAAATACCAACCGTTACACCATAGCATAGCACCATAGCAGTGATAGCCTAGTGGTTTGAAATTCAGCCTTCCATTCGGGAGGTCTGGGTTCGTTCCTGGCACGCCCATCTAATTTATTACGTGCGTTCTATAACTAAAATTTAAATATCACTCGCTATAACGGTGAAGGAAAACATCGTGAGGAAACCTGCACACCTTAGAGATGTTATAAAGTATGTAATATTTTCTGAGGTGTGTGAAGTCTACCCATCCGCACTCGGCCCGCGTGGTAGACTATGACCTAAATCCCTCTCAATATGAGAGGAGACCTGGTCTAGCAGTGGACCAATAAATAGGGTTGAACAACAACAACAACTGAAGGAATTAGACTCTTTATGGTACTAGTCCAGGTAGTAGTAAAATGCAGTTAGTACTAGTATCCGAACTATTAGACGTTGGTCACAACAGGAATGCTATAGGAATGGTCACTACAGGAATTTAAACATTTGCACGTGCAAGCAAACCGTCTCCTGTTTTACAATGCTACAACTTTCTCCGAATCGCTGGGCGCCGTGTAATGTTGTTTTAAAATGCGACCTCGCGCTGTCACGGCGGCGATGCGACGCTGTTTACGATTGCACGCATTGTTTGTGAGGATATTCCTGACCACTCTTTGGTCAGGTCAGGTGTTTCAATGGTCAGGAATATACCCACACTGTTCATGTTGTTTCAAAATGTGACCTCGCGCTGACACGGCGGCGTTGCGACGCTGTTCACGATTGTGCGCATCGTGAGGATATTCCTGACCACTCTTTGGTCAGGTCAGGTGTTTCAATGGTCAGGAATATACTCACGTTGTTCTTTGTTTATATGAAGAGAGTAGCAAACTAGCAGGCAGCAGTCGCAAGTGACCACTCCCGCCCGTGGACACGTGCAACCGACTCCTAACAGTGCTGTAGGGAGTGTTAGGGTGCGTTTCCGCCAGGGATGTGCGAGGATGCGTAACGAGGAATGTGTTTCATAAGAACCAACAGAATCCCTTCATTTACCTAGCCTCGCTTAGTACGCTCACTTAGCGGAGCGAGTTTTCTCTCCTGTTGGTTAGTGTGAAAAGTCCGTTGCAGATGTTCTTGGGTCACAACGGTCAATTGTGACCGCTGCCTGGTCATTCGCTACTCTGATCATAAACAAAAATTTCAGATCTCAATATTCGAAATCAGTATCAAGTCTATTGTTCTAATCGTAATTGGTCACAATAATTGAAATAAAAAAAATTCCTTGATTTAACACTTTTATTGGCAGTAGGTAACATTCAGTACAACTACAAGGAATTACAATGTATGATATTATTCTAAATGACAATAATATAATGTGTAGAATATTGCATTAGGAATTGACGATTTTAATGATTGCGTTGCATATACGATTAGGTACTATAGTCACAAAACCTTGAAAAAGAGTATTTTCAAAAACAGTTGTATAAAATATTCCAAATACCAGAACCGGATTATTTTTGTTTAGTAAAACTCTTTATTATACATTAAATCACAGTGAAATAATACCATGAACACCTTAGAGTCTTGTAACGTATTTTTGCACTTGTCATATTCTAAGTTTTGTAACTAATGTCTCGGATAAGTTTTATAAATAGATAGGCATATTTCTGAGATAACTTTTATCAAAATTTTAGCATTTCATGTTTCGTGATTGTATAATGTGTAATTGTTATAAGATGTTCAGTTCAGTGTGCTCAATTTTTTCTTCCTTTTCTTGTCTATACGGCCAACATTTGCTTGTTCAACTCTTTCCGTGAATCCCTTACAAAGTTGGCCTTTACACTTAAATTGAAATAGACATTTATAACGGGTTGTCTGTGTTTACTCACTTATTAATCACTTAATCACTTATTCTTATGGGAGTTATCAAATGCCATTAATTCATCCATCGCCATTTTGTACTCCCTAATATATATATTTTTATTTTGTCCAAAGTGAAAGAAACTTATTTATTGTACTTTCTGTATATCCGTTACCAGACTGTAAGGAATTAGGCTGTGATTATTTTCAGTAAATAATGGTAATAATTTTCTCATCTGAAATTCGAAATCTACGTAAAATCAGTATCGGTATTTAAGACACTCCTTCGAACTGGCAATGCTTTGAATATAAAATGTCAAACATTCAAAATACACATTAGATATATTTTTTATAAATGGCCTAGTAAATTTTATTGACTATTGAAAAAACATAATAATCATTAAAGCGTCTTAAAAAAAAAATGTGCATTCAGTATGCGCATAACTATTATGAAGTACTAGGCGAATATGAGTGAAGAGATCAAGCTAAGCTGGACTCGCTCGCAGTGTCCAGAGACTTCTTTCGATCCAAAAACGATCTGACAGGCTGAATGAGAGATATCAGCACACCAGCTACAACTATCCAGAATCCGGCCAAGTAAAAAGCCAGCTCCCAGGATAACGTCAAATCGTATATGAGACCTGAAGAAGAAAATTACGATTTAATAATCAACGAATTTATTAAAATTGAAGATTCAACAATATTTATGATAATAATTGGAAATCTTCATGCAGGTAATGAAAGAATATAATGCTGTCGCACCTGGGAGAGCAGAGAGGCTAGACAGAGAGGTATTTTCTGGTTAATACACGTCTACAGGTAATTTGAAACGGAAACACGGATCAAATATTGTTCATTACAGAAATTCACGAAGTACTGGTATCAAAGCCAGACCCCCGGCTCAGTGATGAATATCGCTCCATAAAAATGTTTAATTGTTATACACTATTCTATATAAAGATCCGTATATTTAGAGTATCCATACCTGATAAGGGAGGTCCAATGAGATGACCTATTCCTTGGGCGAGCAGAACCAATCCATACGCCGAAGTGAAGTCATCCAACGACACTAACTTCACGAGCAAACTCGGAGTGAAGGTGAAGGATGCCGCAAAAAGCAACCCGAAAGCCGCAGCAGTAGATACTAGTATCCAGTAATTGTGTAGAGCGATAGGTATTGCAGCAACAGAAGCCCCGCAGAGGATGAGGCAAACTGCGTAAAGACTTGCAATTGAGACTTTAGGAAAATCTCCTATCCAGCCAAGACCCACCTGAAAATCAGGACAATTATTATCGCTATAATCTTAAATCTGTTAAGTGCCCACAGTTTTTCTAAACATGTCTCATATTTACCAAGTGCCATAAACACACTTAGTAGAACTGAAGATAAGATCTATCAGTTTGAAAATTTGAAAAGTTGGTTGGCATCAGTTATTAAAGCTTAAGCGTCTCGAAAATAAAATAAATTATGCACGAAGTTTACCCTATATTTAGGTTACGGTACAAGAATTTGGCACAGATATGAAAACAGCACATGACACTCGAAATCTGGAGATTGTCTATTTTTGTCAAATACATTTAGATATATCAATGCCACTTCAAAACCACAGGGTTTTGTTGATTTAAAATTGGTCGGGAACAATAATATCTACCAGAATATTTAATATTGTTGGTGATATGTTGTTACAGCCTTTCTTGCCCACAGCATCCTGGGCACGAATTTCTAGAAAGAGACGTACTCTATCTTCTTTTTTTCTCCATCAAATGTGATTTAAGTCTTAGTAATAAGAACATAAAATTTCATAGTCGTATATGGATCGTAGATGGATACAACCCTTTTGTCCCACTTCTGTATTAAAATCTCTCCAGAATGAAATTTGAATCGCGGTCGCACTGAATGTTGCTGATCCACGCGGGCATATACTTATATACGTAAGTTGAAGCAAACTCTCAAATAAAATCTTAAAGTACAAACAAACAAATTACCATCCCAATAGTATTCGTAATCCCAATGACGCTTAGCATAAGAGCGCCGTCGTCTTCTGAATAACCTTTATGGGTCATGTGTTCGGCCAAGTAGAAGTATGGAACAATAAACCAGATGAAGAGTATGATGGTGCCAAGGCAGAGCAGATTAAATGGCATCTCCTTGAATAGCGCTACGTTGAACATATCTGCGAGGCAGCTAACGCAGTCATCGTACCATTTCTGTTGAAAGAAGTTTAGCTGATCGTGATTCATATAGCTAACATGGCACATAACATAATAGACATGGAATTAACCAATCATTGATATATCCCGACCAATATGCATATTCATAAGCAAACACATGTGTAGTGATATCAAACTTAAAAAATAATTTAAAGTCAATAAAAATACATTTCAAGGTTTTCGGAGATTTTTTCTGTTATGTTTATAATGAATATTGTTTTATTTCTATTGACTGTTTGAGATATTACCTCCTCCTGTTCATTTACGGTTATCATCGAATTTTTAAAAATGTCCGGGCAAGATGAAGCCTTCAATCTATATCGCTTTATATTCAACATCGCATTTCTATGGCTAATCGAATTCAGTGGCATCTTCAAATCCCTTAAGTAGTGGTGATTAACTGATAGCTGCTTCTTAAGCCAATCTTTTCTGCTTTCTCTACTATCCTGCTTTATAAGTTCCCTACTATCTCTGGTCTCCGATTTTGATTTTCTCATTGGTGGACGTTGTTTTGGACTCTTCAATTGATAGTCCTCCATAACTTTTTCCTTTCTGTCATCATATTTTTCTGATAGTGTTCGTTTTAAAACATCAGCCGGGTATGTCACAACTGGTGGGTTGTTGCTTTCATCGTCTGTTGTATTGTTTGTTTTAATAGCATCTTCATTATTATTATTAAGCTGTGGATATTTTAAGTCTGTGCCATATTCTTTATTCGCATTACTGATTAATTTATCTAGCATTGTCGTTGATACCTGAAACGAAAAAAATTCTTATGTTTTTTTATACGCCGAATATGAGAATACTAAATTCGTATAAATTTACCTTATCACTATATGTGAGATATGATGGTAGATTAATAACTGAACGTGATCTCTTATTATCATGCTCTGTCTTTGGTGACGACATCGTTTCATCTTGTTGGACAGTCTGTTCGTCATCTTGTATGACATTTTTAGCACTCTTTGTCACCATTTGCTTAGTGTTCTTTTCTTTGGCCAATGCCTCAAATTCATTCACATTCGAAATTGTAACAGAGCTTGAATTTCTAGACTTACAATCTTCCTTGTTACGTTTATCTTTATTTCGTTCCTTTTCCTGTTCTATAATCCACCATTCTGGGTCACGCATAACACAGCCGCATACACACAAGTTCAGAAGTGTTCCAGACAAAAGAAGAATTGTTCCTCTCCATCCGTACTCTTCAATAAAGTATTGAGTCATAGGTGCATACACGAAGGTTCCAACACCAGTTCCACAAGCTCCTAAGCCAACGGCCAGATTTCTTTTCTTTTCGAACCAATATGCAATGGATACAACAGCCGTTACGTACACAAGACCCAATCCCAATCCAGCAATAACTCCAAATGTCAGCATCATCATTTCTAATGTAGTTGAAATAGATGCCAAAACAAATCCTACCGTAGAAATCAAACCACCAAGAATGGTCATAGAACGACAACCATATCGGTCGACTAAAGCGCTCATAACAGGGCCAGAAAGTAAAGGTACAGCGATGAATAAACTACCGATCCACGCGGTCGTCGACTTACTCGCTTGAAATTCATCCAGAAATTCAATGTACAGCAGTCCAAATGAAAAACTTATGCCGTCTGCAATCATTGAAATAATAAATGAAGATAAGACGACTACCCATCCCCAACCACCATCTGGTATTGCCGCCCTGGGCTCTTCAATTGTTAGGGAAACATTCTTCAAGCTAGACCGCTGCACATTTACGGTTATGTCATTCGGATTTTCTGTTATCTTTACTTGAGTTACTTTTGATAGTTCGTTATGAGAGTTTTTAATTTGTCTGTCGTTTACTTTTCTTCCATCTAATAGATTAAGTTTTTTGCAATTAGCAGCGGATGGAATTAAGAGTTGTTCTGTTTTACTCACATCGATGTCTGGACTGGAGAATGAATCTGATTCAATACTAGAGGAATCATCGTCTTTTCCGATACCAGAAGTGGAATCTGACAAAAGAGATTCGCGTACTGCATCTTGAGCTCGAGCCCTGTCTCTAGGTGTTCTGCTGTTGCGTAATGTTACTGGCTTTTCCAATTCTGTTGTCATTATATATATCACCTGAATGATTTATTACTGACACTGGTAACGAACTTTTAATTTAAAATCATTTCATTCGTTGCAGATTTAAGTTCTTAATCTTGGATCGCGCGCAAAATATCGACTGGACTTTCTCGCCACGCTGTTGAGTTTCAGTGTGTTGGGTTTGTTTTGACAAGATACCATCAAGAATTTTATCAAGTGTCCAAAGTTAGCAACTGTGACGTCACCCATGCACTCGTGTTTGTGATTAGTGACGCAATGGTGCGCCACAACTTCTGAACGGTAGTTTTAAACTTAACAAGATCCGGGAAGACAGCTACGCATCTGAAATAGAAACAATAAAGATTTAACAAGATACCCTTCCTCTAGAACTGGTGATCACGTTAACGATACGATAAGATAAAATTTGCAGGTTCACTGTAAATTTGCGTAGCCTTGTGTTGATAATCTGACTGATTTAAAGGTTGTTGCTATAGCTCGTAATGTCCGTGAATTTTATGACGGAATAGTGTTTATTATGAACTGCATTTTACAAGATTTAATTGATATATAATATCGGTTTAGTCACAATCTCAAGGTTGCGTCGCATTTGTAATATCTTAAACATAATACTTTTTCAATAAGTGCGGTTGTACTTCCTGTATATTTTATTGGTTTACTATCTGTATCTGTTTAGTAAATAAAAGAAGATAAATGACGCAATGATAAGTGCAGAAACGATCATTCTCTAAGCCGCTCAGTGTTAGAATATTCAAAATGATTAATGTTAAAATAAAACGTAATCTATCACAGGGAATGATTAGGTTAAATCAGCCTATCGTGCGTTTTAAGGCCTCCAACAAAGCTTAACGACTGTTATCGAACTGATAACAAAATCGACTGTTTAACGTGCTCAATGAAGTAAGGAATCGGCTATAAAAACTAGTCTCTATTAACGGCATGGCATTTACGGCGCGACCACGCCCGCTGTTCGTTTACTGTACAGATCATTCGCTATCTATGATTGCGTCAAGGTCACGGGAGCTTAGGGTTGCCAACATTAACACTAAAATCGGAGGCTGTGGCCTACCGCAGCAACACTAAATGTGAGCCCTTTAATCGGTTCATGGTAGAGCATTTTTTTCTTTTTTCTTCTTTAATATAACATTAATCTAACAAACAGGCACGAGTCACCTGATGTTAAGTGGTCACCACCGCCTATGGACAGGTGCAAGAGGAGTTGCAAATACGTTGCCGGTTTTGAAGGAGAGATTTCTTGAAGAACAATATTATCTTTCTGTAAATATAGTACTTTATTTTTTATTGTATGTTGATGTGGCCTATTCTGATGAAATGTTTCTACGTATTTCTATTTCTACTGTTAAAAACATTATTCTGTATTATTTAGCTCTTGAACAGTGTTTACTTTTTTATAAAAAAATCTGAATTTTAATAAAAAAACATGTGGAACTATAAAACATAATTATATCTCATTCAAACACCTGGCAACCCTCACAACGATTTAATGTGCGATAAAACATATGCATATCTTTCTTCGCGAGCAATAATGTGTAATAAACATCTAGGTATATACATATACAGTACAGATAGAAACTTAATAACTAGAGATATAATTGTATATAAGTAGTACAAAAGATAAAACAATTGTTAATTGTTAATCAGTGACAGCATTGTAGTTTAAATTTTAGAATACAGCTTCGAAGGGCCTTGGGTTTGATACCTGCACGCACTGCTGACTTCACAAAGATTGTTAGTTTTAATATTGTATTAATAATAGCGAAACTAGTTGTTGATGTAACGACATATTTTAAAACGACGACAATTATGACGGTGCCAACATAACAATTATAACACGACACTCCAACGGACTGACAACGGAAAGATCTGGCGGTTATACGACACCAATAATAATTGAAAAGACCTTGCGTTAGCTATTTCCCGTCTGAACAGTAATAGATTTAAGTTTTTTCAGTAAGCTCTGTCTCTTAAGCCCTTTTTCGCTTTAGACTACACAAGGTTCCGGCTGATGTAAATAATTGTGCTTAGTTTTATCAACCAACCCTTTATTTACTATAGGTAGAAGATTTGACTGGCCTGTTGGTTTAATAAATAAGATTCCCGCCCAAACAAAAGCGACTAAATGACTATTTACATATGTCTCTTCTGTATATGAATTGGGAAATTTGTTCAAGAAATTTATCAACTGTCAAGGTATCGTTGCGCTTATATACTATGAGTAACTATATGTTTTTAAATGCACCCTATTGGACATCCCAATTAATTATTTGTGTCTAAATTTTCACGATACTTCTAAACATTTCAAATGTTCAGTGCTAAAAATACTAGCAATAAGGCCTCTGTAAATTTCATTTATCGTCACTAAAGACGACTTAAATGATATTTAAAGCTTCGATAACACAACACTTTTTATACGCCATAATTTATAACCCATAGACAAACCGCAGAAGTATAATGTACTATTGTTTCCTATTATCTTCCCCATAAAATAAAGGAAATCATTCAGCGTGTCAGGTGCGTCGATAAATCTAAGGGTAACCTTCAAGCTGAAGGCTGACCTTCTCGATTTAGACCTTTTGGATGTAAGGTGTAACGGTATTGTCTTCTTTTCGGCCGAGAAAAAATAATGTCAGATTTGTTTTTGGTTTAGCAAGTGCGTATTCGATCTAAGATGTCCAGAATAGATGTATGCATTTCAATTTAAAAAATATTTTTTTACGTGTAATAATAACTTTTATGTAGTGATAATAAAATAGCATGCTTTAAATTAAAAATATTGTTATGTCTGCTAAAGACAGATTACGGATCACGCAAAACTATTGTTTTTGTGAACAAAAATGGTTTTAAAATTACATTTTAAGCTGATAACCTTTTGAAACAGAATCAATTCAAATAACTTATACTTTTGTTATTTGTATGGGTGTCACTATGTGGCATAATTACCTAATGTAATCTTAAGACCATGGAATAATTTTCTGGTGCCAAATGAGACCAGGAGCAATGCACTGGAAGCCAAAACCACAGCACAAAGCCAATGTAATGCCAATAAAATACCGGATAACTTGTGATTAACATATTAAAGTATAGCATGTTCGTAATACAACACCAACATTTATTGAAACAGAATGTCTATAATAAAGACCATTATTTACCTATGGCATTATCAACAGCAAAGATAATTAAGTAATAGATATGATAATACCTATAATAGAAATGGATTTCATGATGGGTGGATGGATGTAAGGACATTAATTTTAAGTTTGAATTAGCATTTAGTACCAGATTATGAAGTCATAGTAGTAAAAACATTTGAATGGAAGCAGAGAGATCGTAAAATGTTACCTTAACTGACGACAACCAATAATATTCTACGTCACCTAAAGTTGGTAAGTCTTAGTTCCGTCTTGCTAGATTGTTAATGGGCACTATAACCAAACTTCAAGCTCAGTATTACAATAGATAATCAAGCTGTGTTTGTCTAGTACATATCTTATCATATAGGCGTAAACTTGACGACCTATTTGGCGAGATAGCAAGCGTACATATGCCAATTTTAACTCAAGTTCTATGGCGAATGTCAGTAAATGTTGACTATTACTTTAAAAGATAGCAAACGATATGAAGTGAAACAATACAACTTCTTAATGTCTCCGAAACGTAGTTTCGAATCACAAATTAACTGAAATACCATCAGAAGTGTCTCAAGAATCGACATTAGATCCCATTTATTTTTCGGTTTGATTGGGAAATCAAATGGATTAAATTCCGAATTCACGTTGTAATAACGATTATGATTTGTACATTTTAAATACCTACCTGTTTTTATTACATAATACTATTAACTACGTAAGTCATAATAATGATATGTCTTCTCTTTTTATCTTTATCAAAACAATGAACTCCTTAATAAATGTTTGCTTAATGCAGTATCACAATCATATCTCAATATTGTGTCTGCGGCTTATGAAGCGATAAATCTTGAAAAAGCAGACGATGGTACATAACATATTAATTTTAATAATAAATATCGAACTAGGGAGTTAACTTGTACAATGATATTGATGCAAATATGACAGGAAAAAGAATTGTTACATAATATTTGTATTTATATGAATGAAACTCTCAGTAGATATAAGATACAGTACAGATCTTAATTTGAGGAAATATGCAGACTGACTGGTAAACATTGTCTCAAATCTCGCTTGCAGATTACTTGAAGTGAGAGCACGTTCGTTATTTCTAGATACGACTGGTACGCGAATACACCCAACATTTAACGCAACTGCCTTGATACTTTCATTACATATATTTTTATAATATAATATACCAAAAACCTTAAATCTGCCTGCACATTTGGTATAAAGTAGTGATAGCCTAGTGGTTTGATACTCAGCCTTCCACTTGGGAGGTGTGGGTTCAATCCTGGCACGCACGCGCCTCTGATTTATTAAGTGCGTTTTACAATTACAATTTAGATGTCACTTGCTATAACGGTAAAGAAAAACATCGTGAGGAAACTCGCACACCTTAGAGATGTTATAAAAAGTATGTAATATTTTCTGAGGTGTGTGAAGTCTACCAATCCGCACTTGGCCCGCGTGGTAGACTATGGCCTAAATCCCTCTCA
>DWGJ01004435.1:0-11633 GCA_018246895.1 Aspitha aspitha aspitha | reverse complement strand
TTACATCAACATTGCGAACGCGGTCGGCGAGAGTCAAACCACATATTCGGCGCAACGATCTCATCTCGACCGCGTTTCAAAATAATATGCAAACAAATCAATATATGTATAATGCCTTTCTCTTCTATTTGTTAAGCGTTTTCTGTTCTTTTTTGTTTGCTAGCTATAGACCAGCCTTAGTGATATTAGTATTTCAAAAACTGTTATAATAATAATATTACTTTATTTCAATCGTTACGATCATAATAAAAATACTAATAATAATATAAAAATCGAACTAAACTCAACTATTTAATTAAACCTATGACTGTGTCCATCCATCCATGTCAAAGAGTTAGAGATTTTTTTTATGGAAATTATTGTTTGTATTAAAATCATAAATTCATTATCGCTACTATGCGTGATTAGTCATATGGAATTTAAATTAAATATTTTAGATGCAGCAGAGCTATGATGGCGAATCGTATTTCATTTTGGATGGACGGTAAAGCGCCTTCATATGCATTAGAAGCAGCATGTGCTAGTTCTCTCCTTTGCATAGAAAAAGCCTTAAATGGTATCAAATCAGGATACTGCGATGCTGCAATAGTCGGATGTTCGAATATTTGTTTATTACCCGCAGCACATTTAAATATGAGAAGGTAAGATTTTATTTTACGGGAATCATATAGGTATTCGTATATTTATCTTTTTATGTCATTGCTTGTATTTGGTAAACAGTATCTCGATGTGATTAATAATATTACTATTGTTTGATTTTTTTCTTATAAAGTAATGTAAAAAAACTGTCCTTAATTATTTTACTTCGCCGAACAATGGCCATTAACAACAGTTATAGCAATACTAATAAATTCGATTTATGTTTTAAATAATAGCATATTAAATAGACGTGTATAATTCATATTGTTCAATTCAGAGCGGGCTTGGTCAGCGTGGATGGAAAAACGATGTGTTTCGATAAACAGGGTGACGGTTACGTGAGGTCAGAAGCTGTCAATGTTATATTCTTACAAAAGGCGAAGAACGCGAAGAGGTACAGCTAACACAGATAACTAAAAAAATTAAAATTACCATTCAAAATTACAATAGAACGAAAATTTTATAATAAAAGGAGTCATTTTATTTACATTTAGAACCAGAAAGATTAGAATAAATACTTGATCAATAGATCTAATACGCAATATTTTAAAATACAAAACAAAAAATGGTGAATGAACATTAGCAAAATAAAAGTTAATCAATTATAAATCATAAAACGGATCTCTTTACAGAATATACGCAGAAGTTTATCATGCTAATAGCAAATATGGATTAAAGCGAAACGCTGACTTCTTACCGAGTCGCCAAATAAGTGACATGGAGCGGTTTTTTGAGGAGTTTTATGCGGATATCAAAGTATCACCACACGACGTGGAATATGTAGAAGCAAATGGATCTGGTGCAATTTTTTTTATTTGTACACAACTTAATATTCTAATGACTTAAGATGTAAATTTTACTACGTGATCATTATAATTCTTGGGAAACTAAAGATGACCTTGGAATTTTAATATACAAAATGAAGAAATGCTACCCGATACTTTGATTTGTGAAGTGTTATTCAAACGCCGTATTGAGCTTTATTGAACTAATTTAGGAGTTGATTTTAAGAAAACATAAGTAGACACTGGCTATTTCTTAATCCGAATTCGCTACCTTCTTCATTCAAAATTTTAAGAAATACGGTCCGATAGTTTTCGTTGAGATCCACGAATAGTCTAAAGTTTATTGTTGCTATAAATTGTCAAATGCTCTCTCTTGGTATTAGCCGTATTAAATATCAATAAATTAAATAGTTAGGATAGAATTTCATTCTCATATATAATATTAATATTGGTTTTCATATCTTTCTCAATAGCCATACCTGAAGCTGATGCTAATGAAATGGACGCTATTGGCGGTGTTTTTGGAAAAAGAAACCCGATTAAAATAGGGTGCGTCAAATCTAATATGGGAAACAGTGAAGCAGCATCTGGATTATGTGCTATTGCAAAGGTTACAGATATATTTTCTGTAAAATTCTAAGTTCAATTTCAGTAATCCCATTCCGATTCTACTTCTACCTAAAAATACAACATACTAGACGAAACAAAGAGCATTTCAAAGAGTATCACTATTTTAGATATGGCGTTTCAAAGAGTATCACTACTTTAGTATATGGCACGCTAACGATAGGCCATGATCCAGCTGGATGGAAAGTACAAATGAGGTCTTAGATAGACCAAGCGTGTCTAGCAAAAGTCAATTCACCCTTAGCTTCAAGAATCCTACAAGATATTCTTTAGATGTTTAGTTAGGAAACATAACATCAGAACCCGCATGTTTTGCCAATTATCTGGTACACATTCAGCAGTATTCATCTCACATAATAAGAGCGTAATCATGTTAATTGTTTTCTAGGCTTGCTTAGCATATCATACTGGACACTTAGCCGGAAATCTTTATTGTACGGATCCGCTAGACATTCCATCTATTCGTGAAGAAAAGATAAATATCGTGAAAGATACTACGCCTTTTAAAAGGGGTTTTACAGCAATAAACAGTTTTTCTTATACTGGTATCGACGCGCACGTTCTACTGAAGGGACATTACAAAGCAAAGGCATGTTTATGGAGTTTATTCACTATCTTAATTCGCTTCTTAGAAATACATATATAATATTTTGTAACTCGAATGTTTAGGACAAGAAGTCGTACTTATCTAGCATCCCCTATCTTATCACGGTATCTGGAAGACAAGAGGAATGTGTAGATACAATTCTGAAAGAGTTAGAATCTCAACCTTTGGATGCAGAGCTCATCGCTCTTTTGCATAACATATATCAGACACAGACATCAAACCACATGGGTCGGGGGTACGTTGTGTTAGGTAAGAATTTTGTTACCTCAATAATTTTTCAGTACTTTTGCTTTTTTAAATAGAGAATCTCGTTTTGTAGTCTTCCATGATTTATGTCCACTTAAAAGCCTACATAGACTTCTATATTTTCGGAATTTCTTTATCAGTAACCTTAATGCAGCTTCAAATATTCTTCTTTATCAAAACTTGTTCAACCACTTTTCTAGAAAAATTCAATGTATTTTCACATTCAATGACATCAATTTTAGTTACACATTCATTCTTACATTACTACTAATAATTTGAAGCATATTTTCAGATTCAAATGTAAAGGGGGAAACTGTAAGTTTATCCAGGAGTATATCATATTATCCCGGAAAAACTAGGCCGATATGCTTTATGTGCAGTGGATTTGGATCACAATGGGCCGGTATGGGCGCTGAATTAATGCGAATATCCGTATTCAATAAAACTATAATGAAGTAAGTATTCTTCGGTATATTGAAGTCCAAGTCTTAGCTACTGTTATTTACAACTAAACTGGAAACGCTAATCATTAAAATAGGAAATAAATACATTAAAAACGCTTCCAATTTAATAGGTCCAAAAACTGTAATGAATAGCCTAAAATATATATGATATACATAGTACATGTCTATATAACTGCAAATGCAAAATTTCGAAAATGTCTCTTTAATTAGGTACTGTATGTTAAAAAAAAAATTACGAGCATTCACTTTGTCTTTTTTCACGATTAATAATATGATTTTACATAAATTTGATTTTCAGATGTCACCAAGTGTTAATTTCAAAGGGAGTAGATATATTTAAAATAATATGTGATGATGATCCTAATAATTTGGACAATGTATTAAATACCATCGTTGGAATTACTGCTGTTGAATTAGGTTTAATGAAAGTTTTAAAAGAAATTGGTATTGTTCCCGATTTCATTATAGGTAAGATTTATTATGTTACCGAATCGAAAAGCCCCTTAAATATGGAAAGATAGAGCGCACAGGATAGTAAATTGAAATATAATATGCCTTGTGCGTTAATGGCGAGATTATTAAAATGAGCTATTTGCATTACCTTCCATTGGATTTATTTTTTTAAAATGAACACAATTCCCATACTTATTAATCATAAAACCCAGAGGATATATTGCTGGACACGTGATTCAGAATTACGATTTCGCTACAAATGACAGTTGTTGCAGTGCTCTTCAACATCATGAGGGATTATCCACATTTGACGTTGTAGGCCACAAAGCGCAACTCACCAACCAGTACATTTGTTTGGGATCTTATTAGCCTGTTGACATTTGCATATTTAGTGTCCCCTAGGTTACGAATGCAAAGTGATAATTTTTTATAACATTATAATTTTAAGGACACAGTCTTGGTGAGCTGGGATGTGCTTACGCAGACGGTTGTTTAACTGCAGAGGAAACCATACTTGCAGCGTACAATTATGGAGCTGCATTGCTTGAAACTGACATTATTCCTGGAGCAATGGCAGCTGTTAAACTGGGATTCCGTGAAGTAAATATTTTTATTATTTTACCTATTGAAATTTATTGTATCTTACATACCCATTAACTGATAACGTATACAGAGTTAAATAATTAATTTTCCTTTTATAGATTGCTGATCTTGTGCCACCGGAAATCGATGTAGCCTGTCACAATGGTTCCGAATCGTCGACGATAGCTGGTCCTGCTGAAGTCGTTAGAGAATTTGTCAAGGTCTTGGGAAGTCTAGGCATATTTGCGAAAGAAGTCCAGACTGGTGGAATTCCTTGTCATTCTCGATATGTTACAGTAGCCGGTAGATCTTTTAAATAATCTATTTCAGTTTTGAGCTTTCAGATTTCCGCAGTTTTCATTATTATTTTAGCTTGATGTAAGTCACAGTGTTGCAATTTCTATTTGTTCAGTTATTCAGTAGCCGAGGAGTAAAAATGAGAATACTATGAGTATTTAATTTTATATTGTGTAAAAAATATTTTACGACGAATATCTCATTGATTTGATTAAGAATTTTGTTTGATAAATTTCGTCATTTCAAAAAATCTTGTCGACTTTTGATATACGTTATGTAACATAATGGCCAACTAATTATACTTAATAACGTGACACTAGTGGTTCGAGAATGATTTACCTAAAAAATTTAATTATTATGTATGTACTTTTAACTACTCTTATTATACTGTGCCAAATCACATGATTTTTGATGGTTTCAGAACCTATAGCGATGTCACGTCTGAAAGGTATCATTACAAATCCCAAACCACGAAGTGCGAAATGGTTGTGTTCGTCACTACCGTCAGAGCAGTGGAATACTCCCCTTGCCAAATATTGCTCGGCAGAATACTATCTCAACAATGCATCGGTACTTAACCATCTATTTGCAATAAAATGTTAACAGATTTAGGAGACTTCAATAGTATTTATGCTTACAGCCGTTTTAGTAAAAAGAGATGATATTTTTATTTGAACTTTGACAGAAGTGGCTAACATTTATCTTTTTTCTTACATATTTGTATTTAGAAGTCCGCAAAGTTACCGTCAGTACCTTTTTTATTTTAAGTTAGTTTCGCAACTTGTAGCTATATTAGGTTTTTTATTTTCTATTTTCAAGTTTATCTTACAAGGGCTATACAAGACTGAAGGTTAAGCATTAAAGATGCCTTGTGTTAATCTTGTAAACAATGACTTTTGACGTTGTTATATTATAATATTAATAAATTTGTTTTTTAGAGTCCCGTTTACTTCGAGGAGACGGTCAAATTTATTCCACCAAATGCTGTAATTATAGAAATAGCTCCACATGGAATAATTCAGGCAATGCGTGTTTTAAAAGAGTCACGCCCTGGGTGTACTCATATATCACTAACAAAACGTGGAGAACCGGACCCTGTGAAATTCTTACTTGATGCTGTGGGAAAGTAAGACAAATACTTCAGACGTTAATACATATTTTACAATATATGCCATTAAATTTTTAACTCAATTTATATTTCAATCACTTTTTTAAGCCATTTATAATCTGTACACATATACACTTTTTATTGAAAGCGGTTTTAAATATTCTAAGTAAAGACATGCTTTCAGATTATATGAGCACGGTTTAAATCTGAACATATCCAAACTTTATCCACGAGTTGAATTTCCTGTTTCAACAGAGACTCCGCTTTTGTCTCATTTAGTGGACTGGGAGCATAGTGAGTCCTGGTGAGTTGAACTCTCAATTATAGCAAATATCATAGCAAACTTTTTTAATTGTATTCTCTATTGACAGGCCTGTCAATAATATACCGCGCAAGAAAATTAGCATAACTGCTTATCGTGAGTTCATATTATCAATCCACGATGACGACTGCAGTTTCAGTAGAGCCCATTTCAGAAACGGTATGTTTTCCACAAAAGTACGTATCTTAAATTCTTTCTCATCTTAGATTTCATTCGCTCAAATTATGTAGTAACACCATTTGATGTCAGTACATTAATTACTTGGTTTCATGTTTCTTTCATATGTTCATGGTTTGGTTTGGTTTCATATGTTCTTGGTTACTCTATTTTCAGGAGTTAACGTAATTCCTGAATCTGCTCTGTTAGTTCTCGTGTGGGAGACTTTAGCTCTGTCTGAGGGACTTAATTACACACTTCTACCAGTACAATTCACTGATGTTAAATTTTCCGGTCAAGTAATAATTGACTCAGAAAGCAACCTAAAATTAAAAATAAATATAAACAAAAATAACAATAGGTTTCAGGTAATTATATTTTTCAGTTTTAGGACCAGTGACTTTTAACAACAAACTACAAGCGCAAAACTTTAAACTGAATTTAATTTTGAATGAATGAATAAATTAAAGAATCAATTATTCACTTTCTATGACATGATAGATTTAATCAACACAAAAATAATACTCAACAAATTAAAACAATCGAGGAAAAAGAACATCTTACACCTACGTGTTGATTATACATACATATTAAAATGGTAACTAATTCTTTCAGGTTTGTTGTCAAGAAATGGTCGTAGTTTCAGGGTTCATTCGTCACTATAGTCAAACAAACAGTTCCTCAAATCACGTTATTATCAAAAGCGATCATATAATGAGTGCTCAAGATATATATAAAATGTTGCAAGAACGTGGCTATTCATACTCGTGAGTAATGTTCATTTAAACGTTAGTTAATATTACTAATTTTCCGTTAGAGAATATGAAAAAGAAAGTTCACTATATTTGTAATGACTATGACTTCAAATGAGAACAAAGTATTCTATAGTTTAAAAGTTACTCAAATTCATTATTATAGAGACGAATTCCAGTCAATATATTCAGCGAGTATTGATTTCGATCAAGGAATACTTAAATGGACATACGATTGGGCTAATTTCATAGATGCACTGATCAAATTTAACATTATGGCGACTAATAGTAATGGAATATCGTTACCTAAATTGATACAAGAAATGAATATTGATGTGTTTGAGCACCAAATAAACCTACGACAGACACACAATAGTACTGCTTTTTTAAATGTAGAACATAAAAAAGTTTATGGAGTAACCAGGTGAGCATGAATTTCATACAAGTAATTAAACTCTTTTCTACTTCCCGTTTTCCGATGAAAGAATTGAAGATTTTGGCAGAATTTTTCAAAAGTATTTGCTACTGCATACTAACCGGAGCACATATAGAACATTCCTTTTAGCAATTATTAAAGAGATTCAAATCCCAACCATTATTGATCTTAATTAAAATAGTTACCTAACTAATCTCGCCACAACTTAACTAGTGACACCGAGTTGAAATCCTCTTTAAATTTTTTCACATTTTTGTCTTGATATTGGATTTTTAATATCAAATCGTACTAAACGTTATTGGTTGTTTTACGAGATCTCAAGAGGTATCTAGGGATGCTTAATTATTGAGCCTGAATAATTATATTTCACATTATTTTAATAAAATTTAAATTGTCTTGTTTTATTTTATTCAAAGATCTAGTGGAGTAGAGATCAAGGGTATTGTATTTGAGAATATTAGGCTGCCTAAACACGATCCTGATGTTTTAAATGCTAAAGAATTTCATCCGTATTTCCCCAAAAATATTTATGATGTGAGTATATTAATAATAAATATTTCTAATTTTCATTTAACCGGAATGTAGATCATTAAATACATGTTTTTAGTTGGAAACAGCTCTCTTTGTACATTTACAAGTAATACGCGAGAATATTATGCAAGAACCTTTGAAAATAACTCTCGTAGAAAATGACATGTCACATTATATAAAAAACATTGCCAATCATATTGGGATAAATATTGAAATTGATAAGATTACAACAAATGAACTGGCGAAATACTGTTATGGTTCTATTGGCAATAGTGTCAGAATCCCAGATGTTTATATTGTTGGTGATTTGCTTCAAGATAAACAGGTATTTATTATTCATATATTTTAAAAATAAAAATGTAAAATTCTACGTCCAAAATATAAACAGTCATTTTTTTGTTATAGAAAATCATTGAAATTGAAAACCAATTACATGATAATACGTTTATCTTGGGAATAGAAAAATACACCAGTGTGAAAGATACTCCAGAAAACCAACATTTTATGATAATATCTGCAATAAATATTAATAAAAACGATGTATTATGTTTAATAAAGAGACATCAGGACTCTGTAGAGGCCAATGCTTCTTCATATATCAATATAAAAAATCACCAAAAATATTCATGGATTGATAAGGTGCATTCAGATTTAAGTTCAGAGAAAAGTGTAAACTTAATCGCAATTAATCAACCGTTTAATGGTCTTACAGGTAATTATGTATTAAATAGATGTATGTATTATATATTATATAATTTAATAATACGTAATTTAATAACATAATATTAATAATAAGGTAACCTTGTACATTTTAATGCATGCATCTCGTTTGTTGTTTATTTAGGAATTGTAAAAACACTTAATCAAGAATATGTAGGCCGGCTCAGGCTACTTATAATTGATGACTTTAATGCTCCCGAGTTTGACCAAAGAAATGAAGTTTATAATGAGCAACTGCAAAAGCGTCTATTAATAAATGTTCTACGCAAGGTAAGTGCAGCGTAATAAAATATGGAAAATTTTTCTACAAAGAAGAAATTGCAAATAAAAGGTCATATAGAAGTAAAGTATTATGGGAAGTTATTAGTAAAAATATTTGCGATATAAAACTATTACAGAAATAGATAAAACTGATTTCATCAAATACGATAGTAAACATTTTAAGGAAACTAAGATGCCATGTAAACTGCTAATAAAAAAGTACACTCTTCTTAGTAAATTGTGTACTGTAATACATCAACGGGTTTGACTAATTCATATTTTTTAATGATCAGGGTCAGTGGGGCGGATTTTATAGCTTACCACATAATCAAAATATTATGTGCAACAATTTGGCTTTAACCCTAGACGTTCCTGAAGATTTTAGCACATTCAAATGGTGTCAAATTGCAAGTACAAAAAATTTCTCCACAAAAATACAGGTAAAAATTAATATACGCTTGTAATAACACAATATTATAATTGATTAAAAGATAATACAGTTCGACAACTTTAAATATTTTTCTTAAGGTTCATTATGCTGGAATATCTCAAATGGATGATTATAACGTAGCATTGGGAAAAGATACGAAGAAAGAAAAACTTGGAATGGACTTTAGCGGAGTTGATTCTAAGTATGTAAATAATAAGGTCTTTAGTTACAAAATTATTGTTGTTTTTATATATTATCTAGTAAAAGAACATACATATGTGATTACAGTGGTACTAGAGTGATGGGTCTAATAGCTGGAGGCGCGATTGCTGATACAGTTGAAGCTGATCCTGATCTGCTATGGCCTGTACCTGAACACTGGACTATGAAAGAGGCTGCCACCGTACCATTAGCATATGTTCATGCTTATTATTGCTTGGTGACTCCTCTTTTCAATATCAAGTACTTAATTTTTACATTCTAATTATATCGCTATGATTACAATATTTACCGGTATTTTGCAGACTGTTAGAGGAATTTTACGAAATGGCGTATCAGTAATAATTACGGGCGGTGCTGGGGCTCTCGGGCAAGCAGTTATAGGTGTATGTTTGGCTTATGGTTACAATGTGTATACAACCGTTAGCAATGTTGAAAAGAAAAAAATGTTATTGAAATTGTTTCCTCAACTAAAAGGTACAGGTAAAAGGCTTTGATGCTTTTGAAAGCTATATTTGTTTTGATTTTGCTACTGCTTATCTTGTATGTGCTGTGGAGAGTATGTTGATTGAGTAACTTAAAAATGTGAAATAACGTAGTATATGCATTTTAGAAAACCAAATTTTCAACTCAAAGGATCCTTATTGTGCAACATTAATCATGAGTGACTCCAGAAGTAAAGATTATAGTGTGGTCATCAATTGTAGTTCTGGATCATACCGACAGGTCAGTGCCTGTGGTTCATCTTAAATGTTCTTAATATTCTAGCAGATTTATATCTAGAAAGGTATCAGGCAGATTGTGTTTTGTATAAATAAAGTACCTACTAAGGACTTGCAGCTTTGTTATTATAATTAATTTAATTAACTCACATGACATCTCTTGAAACTCATAATAATACTATTAACTGCCACCTAAGCCAATAGAATTTTCAAAGTAACTAGCTCCTAAGAATGAAAAAAAAAGTTTTGTTTTGACAGGAATTAATGTCTTGCGTTGGCAAACAAGGATTTTTCTTAGACACTTGTAAAGACGACGCTAAACAAAACAAAACATTCGATATGCACTTTGTACACGATTGTGCAAACTATGTGGCAGTGGATGTGTCTAATATTTTTAAACCTGAAAATCAAATGCACAGAAGAGCATTGCACTTGATGGTCAGCGAAGGAATAACTACAGGCGTTGTTAGACCCCTGAATAGTATCGAGTATGTTCCCCAGGATATATCAAGGGCCTTTAAACTTATGTCATCGCGCAAAAACATGGGAAAAATCCTGATAAATATGCAAAAGTCAATTGACACAGGTTTATCTCCGAAGTAAGTTAATAATTTAACGAAAAATCTTTAATACAGTAGTTCTGGGATTTTTCAAGGATATATTTTGTTTCCTTTGCTTTATAATGCGTATTTCTAGGATATGTGGAGATATTTAATGGAGCACATTCATGTTCATTTTCTTGAATTTTTCATGATTCATCTTCAGTACAAATATTGACTTATTATATTTTGAAATGAAGAAACATATAGACCGCATAAAGAATATAATTCACATAAATTGTACGTGTATTGTTACACCTCAAAGAAGTTTGTAGTATATCTAAATGCTTACCAAAGCACTTAAGACGTATTTATAAAAACTGTAAGAATTAACTAAATAATTGAATAGTGGCGATTTGTCAGTAGCGTCATTAGAAACTTACTAATATATGTACACTAGCTGTTGCCGCGGCTTCGCCCGCCTTGAAATCAATGTGTCGTCAAGTTTTTCCCGGGTAAATTCTGACTCCGCCGAATTCTACACATGCTCCACAACCTCCTCTATCTTCCACTGAAACTCCCATCAAAGTCCATTTAGCCGTTCCGGAGATTAGCCCAGAGAAATAGAGAGAAAAGGGGCGTGACGTGGACAGACGCCGGCCGGCATGTCATGAAAAGACCGCTCGCCCGCGGAGATAATATTTTTTCGGTGGCTTAAATCTATAATATCTTCTAAA
>DWGJ01004434.1:0-11635 GCA_018246895.1 Aspitha aspitha aspitha | reverse complement strand
AACAAAAAGTCCAAAGAAATGTCAAAGAATTATTTTTTATTATGGTCGAATTTCGACCAGCAGGCGACCACTAGTTTGTATAAATAGAAAAATCTCCTAAGCTGAAATGTTTAATCAAAGCAGTCTAGTAGGTACATATTCGTAATGAAGATCAATTATAGGTATGTAGTTGAGTCGTGCACTTGAATTTACTTTAATTTTCATTAACGTTTTTGTATAGTAAGAAAGAAGAACAGAAAATGATTACCTACATAATAAGTATAAGTAACTTTCCTGAAAGTTAATACACATTAAGCATAACTTGTAGAACTTTATATTCATAACAGATTTTGTGTGAAACATATTTTTGCAAGCAGCTTGCATATAAGTCATTTCACTGTAGGAAATTTCTAAGATTGTGTAGGAAAGCCAATAAACTAAGGAAGCATAGCAATCACTTGACCGTTATTGATTCACGCGCTGGTGGGAATATTACTTCCTTAAAAATTGTAATTAATTATATCGTGTTTCTAATCCATAGTTATAATTAATAAGTAGCATTATAAGTAGCAGAAGTAAAATGATAACTGCCATTTTTTTTCAATTTCATTTTAAATGTGTCGGAATGACACTGGAATCTCGCCTGCCGATCCAAAAAAAATTGTTCTCAAATAAAATATATAATGAGTTTTGCTACGGAAATACTTGGTGACATTAATTTTAATTAAGAACAAGTGATTTTATCAAATTTACATATTTACATTTTAAAATTACTTCCGCGCACATGAAAATCTATAAATCTAGTTGATCGGAGAAAGTTTAAAGTAAGATAAGTAAGATAGAACGGAAGTACGTAGAAGAATTAGTCATCATGGCTGGTAAACAAACCCTCTTTGTGGCAGTTGCGGCCACTATCCCTTGAACCAACAGCCCAGTGACCGTACACCATAAACTAAAACAAGAAGAGCTCTTAAACAGCTGAATAGTGCGTATAAGTAGAAAATGAAATGCCTGATAGGTTAAATTCATAAATCCATTCGATCGATTGACATATTCTATTTTAAATAGATAAAGTGTAAAGTCGATTTCCTAACTTCAATTAAAAGAATAAAAGAAGAAAATGCTTTAAAGCTATGCTACACGGTATTAAATGACGGTTTGAAACAGAAATGTGAAACAAAGCGCGTTTGAATGTCACATGAGATTTGGCATAAAACGACTGTCTACATTGTTTCAAGCTTCAAATCGCCCTTTAATACCGTGTAGCATAGCTTTTAAACTGAAATTTGTTTCTACGTATTAGTGTTTAAATTATAAAGAAAATATTGAAGTATATGACTGTACACAAATTATACGAGGTAGTTTTACTAAAGTATAGTCTCTATAAAATATCTTTCATACACAAGAAAACCACCGGAGAAAAGAAACAGCAAGAACGGGAATTGCATTAGGAGTTATAATTTTATTATATGGCGGGGCAGCTAGATTACTTTCCCAGGCGGTATGCGCTAGATTGCTGCAGATCGTACGGTCAGCAAACAAATAATTGGCCATTAATAATGAACCATTAGGTACACTGGCTCTTCGGTCCAGTGGCTGGTGAACCTGATTTTTTAGTCATATATTAAATTCTTCCTCTAGTCTAAAATGTTAGCTCTTTATGTTCTAATTGAGATTTAATACCACTTATAGGAAGTTGTGTCAAGTTTTCACGTGATATTTTTATCGTTATCGATAATATTTTAGGTTAAGTTATTTTTAGAGCTGATTTGTATTTTAAATATATGAATAATTTTCTCCCACGGCTCAGTGTTTTTTCACCCCATACATCCTAATATTAAATTAATATTCGCATCAATCGTTTACTGTAAGATACTCGTGTGTAATTTCTTTTGTTATGAAAACTTTCTGGTCCAATGCACTGGTGCATGTTCAATACTGTTTTTATTTTCTATCGGTACTTAGAGAGTACAATAGCTTAGGGTCAGTGCAGTGCGTTCACCGCTCCGCTGTGCCTTACTCGAATAAGACTGTTTTTATTGCACTTAAATGCTTGCCTTAATTTGTTTAACTTACCCTACAATTAGCCTCAAACATATTGTTATGTTAATTGCATTGGAGTAGTAGATTCTTACCTAATGATAATTGTTTCGTGTAAAATTAATTTAGGTATTGATGATAGACAAAATATAACAATGTTTTGAAAGATTTGTGTATTGTGGTGTGACTTACGAAGTATCCTAACAGCGGGAAGTCTGAACCATACTCCACCATGCTGCTCCAGAGGGTATTAGCGAAGCAACGGGTTGCTGGCCGTACCGTCACCGTTTCTATACCGCCTCTATGAATTTCTATTAATTTACGAATATTGTTATTGCTTAACGTGCCCTTCAGAGCAAGGAAATGGTCGTGAATATTTGCCGCTAAAGGCCATCGTGAGACATCAACGCCTAGCGTCGCCTAACTTTGCACATCGTTCGCAATTTTCAACCGCTTCAGTGCTACGGAGGCTTGAGTATGTCCGCAAGTTGATATTAGTCGACAAGGACGTTAGGTGCTAACAGCTATTCGTTAGTCAAACATTGCAACATACTGTTCATAGAGTTTTTACATATGAATTAATACATGTTTTTCACTTGCATTGGGGACCTTAATATTACAACGGTATATATGTACGCCGTTGCAACGTGCGTAGGGCTTCGGGTTCGATTCCCAACAGAGCTGATATTTCTCATTTTTTCTCCTATGCGTATCGAGACTAATGAGTATTTAAGTACCGTTTATGATCTAAACGGCCCCGTCCAACAGTTATGCACTATTTACGGGACTTTCATACTAGCGGTTTATAGCCGCTGACTTCGCTAGTTTGATTTGATTAAGATATGGAGAGCTAACTCGTTTGATAAATAAAATTTTCAACATATTACCTCGAGCTCGATAAAACTCAGAAAAACCATGTCCAAATTTGCATACATGTGTTATAAAGTTGAGTTATCCGAAAGATAAGCGATAATATTTTTACAGCTACACTATTAACGGCTAGACGTTTAATGTCTTCGAGGGTCTAACAAGGTTGCAGATCGAAAAGGATCTTTTAAATTATGTAAATCTGGGCGAGATTACCTCTTGCATACTAATAAGTTTACGCGAGCACATTTGGCGATTCTAAGAGCTCGTTAAGTAATCGGTTTTAGATTACCATAATTCATTACTCCACCTCAAACAAACAAACTTATTCCTAAGCTGAGGATCGTCTTCAAGCGCCTGTATGAAGGCATAAGTGTGCAATGCCAAGTCACGGTCAGAAGCGCAGCGCGCTAACGGCATCGGTTCTGCGTGATGATGCAGTTAAAGTGGAGAATTCTAACCGAGGTTAAACCAAAGCGAGCTTACTACTGTAGCACATACCACTGCTGACTGGATGTCCTTATGTTCATTCCAAATAGTATATTGCCGACTCTTTCATTGGTCCACTTCTGGATTCAGGTATCCTCTCATAGTCGAAGGGTTTTCGGCCTAAGTGCGGATTGGCAGATTTCACACAGCCCGAGATAATTACAAATTTTTGTGACGTCTCTAAGTGTGCAGGTTTCTTCACGATATTGTCCTTCACCTTTATTGGTTCTTCTTACCGTTATAGCTTATACTTTAATGAATAAAATTATGTATTTCTCAATACAAATTCTTGTATAACTTAAAATACACCACCAATTATATGATCTGGTAAATCCGAAAACTATATTATTTCTATGTGAACTCATAATGCCTCTTCTAGAGAGTGGTTTAAACACTCAAAAGTACTTATGACATGTTCTTTTTCAAAAATCAAGCCATGTTCACACTTATGTATCAAATAAAACTTGTAGTGGTTTTAACGACCAACCGTTAACATTTCGCATTTATAATGTTTGTATGGACTCTCAATATCAATGCTTACGTAAGGTTAATAAATATTCACAATTCGAGTTTATTATGTGTATAACGTATTCATATCTGATTTGAATAAAATTATCACAGCTTAGTAAAATATAATTATAATCACAATACACGAGTAATTATAATAATATTCTCCGTAGCTGTCCACCTAGTGAAGACCAGAACGGGTTTTGCTATAAAAGGAAATCTTGTTAAAACAAATGTTTTAATCGGATTCAAGTTCTTACAATTTGCTTATTCTATATGTAGCTAGTAAACTGGACAGTTACGTACCTATATTTTTTGAAATGGTGTATTTTTCTACGATATCATCGTATCTCCGTCACAATTATGTTTCTGGGTCTGTCGTTTTCAAGCATTACATTTTTCATTTTACTGCATGTATATAGTAAATGATTCAAGAAATAAGAAAATTGTTAAACACAGTAAGCTGCTTAAGGAGATAAGAAATGTGATAGTTGTAAGGCTTCGCTATCTAAAGCTGCCACCTTACTTACAATCTTGGAAAATATAATGCTGATCAATGTAGTAAATCGTTACATTTTATATCTTTCTTGTCGTTTATGTTAGCTCGTATAGAGGATGGAATGAATAGACTGGTGACACTAGTGAATTCTTATCTACCTATCATCTTAGGTTTGTTACTTTCTCGGTGAAATTGCTCGGTATGGATAGGTAGAAAATGTTACTTGGAAATTTAATGAGCTTAGTGCTGGAAGAGTATGATAATATAAGTTGCGTTATGCGATACAGTTAGGGTAATTGCATACCGCTACTAGCACACGACCTACTTAGATGCTGTCTTCGCACGAAACCAGTCCCATCGACATATTAATTATGTTAATAACGTAACTCCATCATAAATAAGGGTCTTGTTTTGATCGTTGCGATAAACGACTTATAATTATGTCTTAGCATACGGACATATTGTTGTTATAATTTATTCTTTAATGATATGATAATTGAATAATAGCAATGTAGTAAAATTAAATAATTTTATCACATGACACCTGCCATAATTCCTACTTCATAGCGATATGCCATTTTACTTTGTAACGATTTCAAGTAGGATTTTACTAGTTGCTTCATTAGTTCAAGTAATTTTTCGTGAATTACACCGAGGTATAAATAGTTTTGCGAAATTAACAGAAATTATTTTTAAACTTATAACATTGCGGAACTTGCTGGGTTATTCAATCAGTTCCGCTGTGACCACGATGCACGCAACTGGTTCGAAATATTGGCATAATCAAACACGAATCGTAAATATCTGTTATATAACAAATCTGTAGATACATATGTAATATAACCAAAAGTATACTCCGCTTCTTTTCATTTATCGAAATTAATCACGAATTTTTATTAGACTTGAAAGGTTGTTGAAGTATGGGAGTATTGTAAACAATTTCAAATTGCCATTATACTTAGCTTATTTGTTGACAAGAAACAATATTGTGAAGGTCCTAACTCGAAATAATGCGCGACGAACGATGTGCAGGGGAAAGCAAGAAGGAATGCTATTAAGTTATTAAGTATTACCAAGGCTTTATGCGCTGCATCGATACCGTTCGCGAGACAATGGTTAACGGTTTGCCTAGGTCACGTCCATCAAGTGCAAGTTATCAAGTTATTGCTTACGACCGCCATACAAATGTCGCTTAATTTTATATGTTGAGGTATACAATACCCAATATGGCCTCTGTGTTTAGTAATTAAATTTGACATCAGTGTCATTCTGAGAATCTACTAGTGTAAGTACCTAGGTTTTTTTTTCGGTAAGAAGGTTTAGTCGACATATAATGATAGATATGTACTGATATAAAATATGATATCATTATTATATTCTAATTTATGTATATATTCACAAAATTTAAGTTACATTATGTTATAGTTATAGTTATTGACATTATAGTTATTGTCTTTGGATTGGATTGTCTAGTTTCCACTCTTCATATAAATGAATAATAATATTTGTTATTTGTATCATTTCAGTGCTGTTGGTAGCAGCAGGGCTCGCGGATGCGCGATGGCTCCGCAGCGGACGTTCCAACCAGCCCAAAGAAACTAGTTTCGTAGGTGAAGCTACAAACGAACTTTCTACTGCAATAATGCAGGTATGTATAAATTTACTACAACAAATGCATCGCATTAGAGTAATGTTACTTTCGTTCAATAACAATGGCCGTGTGAAACGAGATGCAGTCCATAGCTCGTCTGTTAGATGTCATTACTAATAAAACAACTTTATAATTTCAGGGATATATTGACGATGACAAGAACATCGCATTTTCTCCACTCGGTTATTCTGCTATACTCGCAATTCTGGCTGAAGGAGCTCGTGGAGAAACACGAGAACAACTAGTCACAGCTCTTCATCTGCCAGACGATCCAAACCTTACTAGGAAGACATTTAAATTCATTATGGAAAGGCTTAAATTCAGAAATGAGTATAAATTCAATCAGCCAGAATTGAAAAACTACTTTTACATCTACAAGAATTACACTATCAATGATGATTACAAGAAAATTTTGGAAGATTATTATTTGACTGACGTAAGATCTGTTGAAAAGTACACCGACAAAATTGAATCAGATTTTGATAACGAAGAAAAGAAGATCGAAGAAAACAAAAAGATTGAAGATCTTCCTGAACTGATGCCTCCTAAGCAAACAAATGAGAAACTTATTTCTTTCGCTGTCGATGACAAACCAGAAAAAGTGGATGTGTCCAAAATTGACTACAAACCTGCAAAGAATATCAAAGAAAAAATTAAGTTAGTTAAAACCTACCCAAAAAAAGAAGAATTTGACGACGAGGAAGAAACAATGGTCGCTGTTGAAGCAAGAAATCATGCAAGAAGTCTCCAAGTATTGCAAAACAAAAATGATGTCACTTCGAGTATTTCTGTTAACAGCGTTGGAAAGAAATCAAGCAAAAGTTTGTATTTTAGTTTAATTGTTTAAGTTTTTGACTTATTGTCATGACAAAATTAATGGCAACAAACGAGGTTGCATCAGTGTTGTTGGATCTACTACTACTTAAGGCTTCTAATACAATATACAAAATCCGAATTAGCACTAACTAAAAACATTTATCGTGTTCTTCTGTAAACGGTCTTGCCGTTTCAAAAATTTGTTCTCATTATTAACTTCTGGCCCTTATTTTGACTTCCTTTCTCATGCTGTTCCAGCTCCAAACGCTTTGATGCTGATCTTTAACGGAATGTACTTCCGTGGCTCGTGGTATAAACCTTTCGACGCCGTCGAGCTGGGCACCTTCTACAAATCCAACACAGAAAAGAAACAAGTGCCAATGATGAAGACTCGTGGTATATTTAAAACTGCGTTGCTACCGGATCTGGACAGTGAAGCCATTCTAGTACCATATGATGTAAGTATATTTCTCGATATGTGCTGAGAAACATTGCTCTGTTCTTTAATTTTCTCATCTCATGTATTATTGTATTTCTCCTTCAATCGGTTAAATGAATGAAACGTATTTGAAGACTAATTTCCTTTACGTTTAATTCTATGACAATTAACTGTTAAATATTATCATCTATTGTATTGCATAAAATAAAATAAAAAAGGATTTTTATTTCTCTTCGACGTGTTGCTGTAAACAATGATAGAACAAATAACCGTGTTCATTAACTAGATTATTGTGTTCTTTGAAGGTTTTGTTACCACATGGTTTATAAATACAATAGTCAATCATTGAATTAGTTTATACATACCTATATTTTACGAGTTCCTTTCTTTTACAGGGTGGTCGGTATGCGCTTCTTGTGGTCACGCCTCGGTCCAGAGATGGGTTGACACGTCTCATCGCTGACCTGCCCGCTGCACCCATATCTGAGATCCAGGAGAGTCTACGTGATGAAGAATTAGATGTTTCCATACCGAGTTACCATGTAGAAACTACCACTAAACCGGTAGCGGCTTTGGCTAAGGTATACATATTTGACGTAATTTGATTGAAGTCATTATTACTGGTTCCTTTCAGCCATACTTTATGAAAACGCTTTTTTTTTTCATCAATGAATCACGCAACGACCAAAGTTACCATCAACCGAAATTTTTAAGAGATACTTAGATATAGTTTTTTTGACTTTATGACTCTTTTCCAGTTCGGCGTAAGTAGTATCTTTGGCCACGAAGCTGAACTGTCGGGTGTATCGACGAAAGAAGGACTATTTGTGCAGGAGCTAGTTCAAAATGTCGCCGTTCGTGTTGACAATGCTGGTGCAACAAGTTCTCTAATAGGAGGTCAGTAAAATCGACATTCTAGGCCTTTTCGAATACAAAATTGTATAAATTCACCTTTACCCATCATTAAAGGAAACAGAATTTTAATGTCATGAAATATTAAGATATATTTACTCAAACCGTTTTCTTTATTTAATTTATAGCATCTAACGGAGCAGTGGAATCACTAAAGAACCTGCCGCTTCATGAGGCCAGCAAGCCGCGTCGTTTCTGTGTGGAGCACCCCTTCCTATTCTTCATAGTGGACAGATTAGATAACTTAGTCGTCGTCGCCGGAAAGGTCACCGACCCCCAGCCGCCTTCAGAATTCTAATTTTAAATTTGTTAACATAATATACATGTCAGACAGGATCAAATGTTTCGTAGGAAACTATTTGTATCTTTAGAACACTTATTTTAAACAGTTCTCAGAAAGACGAAGTGTTCAACAATATACCTTTTTATATGATAATTAATATTTACCTTTTTTCGAATCCAGCGTAAATGTTTACTTTACTTACCTACTAGTTTTCATTATATTTGCTATGAAATTGTGTTCGTATATTTCCATGTGACAGCCCAGAAGCATTTGATAACAAAAAAGTACACAGTGTAGTATAAGTCGCCTAGTCTTAAGTTTATTATTTATTTTTGTGGTCGATGTGATATGCTTATGAATAAATTATTTATTTTCGTACAATAAGTGTTGTTTTTTGTGTAGTTTTGGTTTATTATTACATACATTGTTAAATGATGCTTGTTTAAGTCGATGTTATTATTAGTAAAACCTTCGACACGGATTTCCTGGTGCCTCTTCAGACGTATAACATTTATGAATGACCTAAGCTCCAAGCTTAAATTTCATAACCACTTACTACAGAATTACATAGCATGCATATCATTTTATACAGCATGCATTGCATACAGTCTTGTCACTGTCTAGTAATAGTAAATAAAAATGGGCGTTAATTCAGTCCATGATAATATAACTTCCTCGAAATTCCATACGTATAAAAAAAAAATAACTGCCTTTATTATTATCTAGATACGTTGATTGTAATTTAGTTTGTAAATTCAAAATCCTACAATCTATTTAATTATTACGTACTAAGTGGGTAGATGGGAATATTTTAAAAGATTACAATTGTAAAATCACGCTTCATAATTACAATCACGCTGGTCGTGAGTAACCGTGTTGTAAGTGTAACAAATATATTTAAAGAAAGATACATAATGAATAGTGATAAAGAGAATATAAATAGGATGCATCAGTCAAAAAATCCTTTACCGACAAAGAAAATGCCGGCATCACCTTCGAATTTACACAAGAAGAGAAGAAATAGTGAATCGGAGCAAAGGCATCCACTTAAAACTATTAATAACCAGCACATAAACACAACGGGATCAGCGGGACCGAGTAGGAAGTCGAAAAAAGTTTTAAACACATCTATATATCCAATCAAGCTGGACACGCGGCATGTAACTGTTAGACAAGAAAATGATGATTTGGATTGGGATTATAAGGTTTTTAAAGATAGTTGCAAGGAAGAAAACAGTGTTATATCAATAAGTGATGAAGACGACAATGTCGAACACACAGTTGCTAAACAAATTGAGTACTTCGCTGGGCCCAAACAAAGAACTCATCTCAGCGAGGTCTCAGTGAAGGTTACAACACCTACACTGAATAATCAAGAGCCTAGTAGGGTAAGAAATATTAAGAGGAGTCTCAAAAGACCCCACAGTCGAGAATTACAGGGTATATCACCTGCAAGTCAACAAAAAAAGAGGGAAAATGAAAAACATGCGAGGCGTTTGAATTTTAACGAACGTTTGCATGACCGATTGCGTTCACCCGATTCTAGTAAGTTTTTCATTTTTATCTTCAACATTATACAATTTTTTTCTATAAGACGTTATATACATTTATTCCATGCCTTCAAAATATACACTATAAGAATAAATCAAATCCACATTTCAAATTAAGAAACACAATTCTTTAGAATACAGTTCTTTAATAATGTAATAGTCAATTAATCATAATAATAGGAGATGATGTCAACTATGTTAAGTTAAAAAATCGTTGAATACAAACGAGTTAATGTCCTTCAGACATGATTACAACGGAGCTACGTAAATTTGTCAAACACTTGACCGGCGCTGCCATTATCATTACTCACCTTGAAGTCATTAATGAGCAGTCATGGATAGGATACGAAACGTAGGGAATAAATGAAAGCAGAGGTCCAGAGTTTAACGTTTATTGTTTATGTTCCAGTGAAACAGTTGTACATGACATGTCTGTCTCGGGACTACACTTGCGACATGTTTACGTATTTGTTGGAAATCGAGGAAAAGCCCATAGCTCCCCGCATACCGAGCGTAACACGAGCTTGCGTCATTAACTGGCTGATCAAAGTCAATGTAAGTACCTACAGTATCGTTACTGCGACAATTGTTTTCGTGACATTACAATACATTTAATACTCATTTACCATTAGCTTCAATAAATATCTGGTGATATTTGTCAAGTTGTGGTAATTTAACGTTTTTAATAGTAATTACAGTAGCCGATTACTAAATAAGAGCATAAAAATTAGGAGACGTTATAGATGTTAGTGGACACATGAAAGTTAATTTAATTTAAAAACACGCAACATTTTAACTAAAACTGAACCCTTTCTAACAATAATTATGGTCAAGACTCGTCAAGAGAAATATTCATGCAAAGTGAGTATCGACGTAATGTCTCACAACTTGACAAATGTAGAATTATCTACATTTGTTTACACGTCTA
The DNA here is from genome assembly GCA_018246895.1 of Aspitha aspitha aspitha. Classification (NCBI taxonomy): domain Eukaryota; kingdom Metazoa; phylum Arthropoda; class Insecta; order Lepidoptera; family Hesperiidae; genus Aspitha; species Aspitha aspitha. The sequence continues at coordinate 675 of DWGJ01004434.1, read as the reverse complement.
TATATTAATATAGGCGTGTTATAGATGATCAAACATTTTTTATAAAGGGAGTGTTAAATTATTTTATCTTGAAGAAACGGCGGACCATGTATTCCGCATTTGTTTAATTTAAATGTAGGTACCTACCTACTTGTTATGATGTAATTATATTATGTGGGATCAAGGAAATTTATTAAATAAATTAAATATTGTTGCGGTAGTTGCATAACATGACTTGAGCATGTTAGGACAACGTGTTATTGTGCAATTATAAATGAGCACCATGCATTCATATGTTAATAAATATTACATTCTTGCGATATAATTATGAGCGATGCAAACAATATATACATAAATATATTGCTGTTCGTTAGTCTCGCAAAACTCTATAACGGCTTGACCGATTCGGATAATTTTTGTTTTAAAATTTTGGTGTAAGTCCAGGGAAGGTTTAAAAGGTGATAAAAATTTTATTAAGCTTTCTCGTCATCGCTCTTATCTCACCATACTTTGTATATAATCTATATATATAAAAGAAAGTGGGGTTTGTTACAACACTTATAACTCGAGATTTGCTTTAGCAATTTTCATGATTTTTGATTCGTTGGATTCCTCTCCTCCCCGAATAGCAGAATAAATCGTAAAAACAATGAAAAATCGACAAATACATAATTATGATAGATGAATCATTTTCCC
>DWGJ01004433.1:0-11636 GCA_018246895.1 Aspitha aspitha aspitha | reverse complement strand
ATGTGGTCGGAAGAGAGCGGCGAATGGACGCGCAGACGCCAAGACGGGAGTTCGGTTTTAGGCGGGAAAGGACTGTATTGTTGATAGGAGTAATCTGATAAGATGACGGTTGATAAGTGGAGATTGATAATAGCGATCGTGATTATTGTGTTTTAAAGGATGTTGCCATTTGTACTAAATATTTGTACCATTACTAAAGTAGAGTTAATTGATATTAGTTCGATTATAATTCATTATTTTTACATAATCACTAAGCGATGAATATAGAGAACATAAACAAAGTTAACCTGAATTTTTCCTAAGGCGCCTATGGAAACCTGTGGCGGGAATATAACTGGTTTGGTGTAAGTTCCTCCAACCTGTAACAATTTAATCAATTTGTAAATTATATCATTATAATTTTCATTAACAAATTAGTAGTAAAATGTACGTATGCTTACGATGCCTATATTGGAGATAGTAAATGTTCCATCGGAAAGATCACTCTGTCCGAGTTGTCTTTTAGATCCTTTGTCTTGCAAGACGTTTAATTCGCGTGCTATTTCAATAATACTTTTCGCTTGAACGTTCTGCAAAGGGTAACCAAACATAATCGTACTATGCTTAATATATTTTAATAATATTATGACATCTTGGGACAACTTCGCATTTGATCCTAAAATAGACACAGCTTGTGCTACTGTAATTGTGTCGTACATATTAGATTTATTTACACCCAGACTCGGAGCAAATGTTTATGCTACAATCTCTTGGCTAAATAGTCAAGTTCACTAATCGAGTTATATCGAAACAAAAGCTTAGTAAAAATCTTACATAGATAAAAAAATAGACTTTTAATTTAGAACATAAAATTCGTGAAAATAAATTATGTATTATGGGACTTACTTTAATGACTGGCACCACTAAGCCATAAGGTGTATCCATTGCAACCCCAATATTGTGACTAGCTTTGTAAATGAGATTTTCACAGGTGCTGTCAAGACTACTGTTTATTATCGGATACGAAGTAAGACTTAGGGACGCTGCCTTGATAATTATTGGCATATATGTCAATTTGACCCCTCGTTGTTGAGCCATTAGTTTTAGACTGTCTCTTGATTCAACTAATTTGGTAACATCGTATTCATCGCTGAACACAAAGTGAGGAATTTTCTGTAAAAATCGTAAAACCAAACTTAGTAAACTATCAAAACAAACAAATATCTCTTATATATATAAAAATCCCGTGTCACGATGTTCGTTTGCGCTAATCTCTGAAACCACTGAACGGATTTCACTGAAAATTTGTAGATATCTATAGTTTTGTCCAACTTAAAAGATAGGACAGTTTTTTTATAAAATAAATATATAATAAATAGTAAATGTCAGTAAATTGTTTACACAAAAGAAATTTCTGAACGCACAATATTTGGCATATGTATATGATTTGACTTAATATAACCACGGCAACGCGTGGTCAGGTCCACTAGTCTATATTATAAACTGTTAGTCAGTTGATTGTTAGAGATAGATATATTACCATTGCTTCCGTCATCGATTTCACCATTGCTTTGGTAAATCCAGTAACTGCAACGACTCTATCCTGTAGTAGTACGGCCGGTCTAGCCGTAGGTTCTGGAACGTATGCTGATTTTTCTTCTGATATTGTTGCTGGTACATCGTTTGATTTATCGGCATTTATATTTAAGTACGACAGTAAATCTTCTTTTAGTACTCTACCATCTCTACCGGTTGCATTGACAGCACTCAAATCTACCTATAAAAAATATTGTTACGAACCAAATTTGAATTAACAAAATCAACGCTACTTACTTCATATAACCAACATAAAAAACCTATGAATGTTAGATTCAGTAAGGTTCCACAATTAATACTTGATTGGATTATAATACCTTGTTATTATTTTGTGCATTTAAAGCTATGAAATCATTTTATTATTATTACATATTATATTAAATAAATTTACAGCTATTAAAATCGAATTTTAAGTTACCAATAGGTGTTCATTCTTTATAATTTATATTCTAGAAACGTTTGTCCAGGTTCAGTGTCAATGAGAATTTATTTTTTATGTAAAACTTCAGAGACGTTTCTAGCTAGGACAAATTGTTTGATAGCCACGTAAATTTAAAGTGTCATAATTGTTAGGTGGAGTTAATTATGTTGAGGACGGAGTCCATTACTAAAAACTTTCGAAGAACTAGTAGAAATGGAAATACTCTTGCTTCATTGCGTAAATATGTATGTGAAACAGAGATACCTACAAATGTGCGTACGCGTAGGTACTCATGTATATTTATTTACGTAGATTTGGGTAAGAAGGTCCCGGATGATCGTTTCTGTTTGATTTGTTATTTATACATTACCCTAGGACCCAAAAGCTTTGCTATTCATTAATACACCCGACCTTAAATTGTGCAGCGATTCTTCTTACAGCTGGTGTAGTTAGTATTTTTACTTTTTGAGTTGGTTTAGTTTCGTGAATATGCTCAGTCCTTGTCTGCACGTCTAATTCTGGGGAACTATCAGCATCTGTAAAACATAAAATTATCCAAAATTTATGATAATCATTGATTGTAAATATATTAATCTAAATCGTTACGTTACGTTCATAAATGTGCTTTAGGCAGAATCCATCAGACCAGGGAAGCTACCACTTTTTTAAAATTTCGAATCGAAACCAACAGTGGGTATCTCGGCTGATGGTACCTGATTATAATATCTTTCCTATTCCTACTTGTTAGCTATTCTCTTGTTATAAAAAAAAATATCAAAGGATATAATAACATGGCACATACCCTTTTCGGTGCTTCCGACTTCAATGTCAACGAGTGGTTGTCCAACAAGAGCAGTGTGATCTAGCTCGTGGTAAATACGAGTTATGACCCCGTCATACCGGCTGGTTATCGTCACGACTGCCTTATCGCTTTGCACTTCGCAGATGTTGTCAAATTGTTGTACTTTGTCACCAACTCTTACGAACCTGAGGTATAGTATGTTAAAAAACTCTGTAGAAAGTACCTACATAAAAACTATAAAATACATGGTTTTTATTATTTCTAAATTAAACATTATTCTTGTTTGTCTAACTTAATTACCTAAATGCTTAATTCTATTAATAATGCATCTCATAATAGACTTTATATATTACCTATATTATACATATATATATTAGGTCTGAATGAAATTCTTCAAACATTTTACCTTACCATTCTTTGATAACTACTTCGCGTATGCCTTCTCCGATATCGGAAAGTTTAAATGCAACGATTTTATTAAAAACGTTAGTCGTGTGTAAGTATCTTTGTCCAAAACATCTCTCGTTGCCGAAACACTGAATAATTGAATTGGATTGCCGCCAAGATCGATGTCGGCTCTGGAGGAGAACAAACTATATTAGACAAGATACTTTTATATGGTTTCTGGATAAACATTCCAACACAGTATTCTTTATTGCATTTTATATACCTACTATCAGAATACTCACATATTAAACGGCTATTGAGCAATAGATTAATTATTTATGCGATATAATTATATTAGTAATTATACGATTATAAATATTTACCTAATTACTATACAAAGATGACTTATAATACGATGTTTTCGTTTTTCTCTGATATTAAATAACTTAGCTAAAAGAAGAAACAACTTCTCATAAAAGGCGGAAGCGCTTTTGTCACTCCATTCAGGAACAGATGATATCGTGAGATGGTTTGGCCGTTAATTTAATAACAAGGTAACTTTCTAAAAATGTTAGACCGCTTTGCAATTTTCAGCTAATTGTTTTGTATACTGTACCTACAAGGTATTAGGTAGGTATTGTTAGCGGTGTTGGTTATAAAACGAATGATAAACGAAACGAGAATATAAAAAAGTATTACGTAAATTATTGCCTACATAATATGTTTGATCATCAAAGATATTCATCACTATCTGTTCGTAATAATTATGAAAATAGCATTTGCTAGAGATAAATCCATCTGTAACACGTTCTGTGTTATTTCTTATCTTGTTGCCAGTCAAACGGTAGATAAAAAAATTACCTAATGGTAGGTTACACGTTTGTTAATGTAAACAATAAACGTATTAGGTACACAGTTTTACAAACCGGAATGGAGTAACAAACTCAATTAGACACATTTATGGAATATATTAAAGAGTCTAAATATCAGACAGCACATCACTAAACAGGTCAATCACGTATGAGTATGTAAGTATATGGCATGCCTGCTGCCTGACAAGAGACAACGAAAATAGTTTATTGCTGCTAAATATCAAAAGCTGCTGCGTTAATCATTTTTTTAACGTTTTTGTCGCTATGTTATTCTGTGATTTTTATGACATAATTATAAAATTAATTGTGATGTAATAACGTTATGATATGGGTGAAGATAAATTAAAAATAATAAAAATGACGGCGCAGACGTCCACCCTTGCTGGAGGTGCCGATAGCCAGGACTAATATGATGGCCAAGGCGCCACTTACCAGAGCGATTAAGACTCTAAACCTGGCTCACGACGGGATGGATATTTATATTCTCATGCCAGTTGGGTGAGTTCGCAAAAAATGTTTTTGTAATGTTACAGTACTAATTAATATCTAGTAGTGTTGTGTGTTTTGTAATTAATTAGTTAGTAAATAAGTTAAACACTGCCACCTTATCCCAACAGGCATTCCCTGTAATGATAGCTGTGATGATAATAAATAAATAAAAATAATAAAACTAAAAGACTTCAAAAAATCAGTACATAGTACGTACAAACTTTAAATTTTTTATGGATAATTAGGTATCAATTAATTTATTTAAACTCTTGAAGACAAATGCTCTTTTAAATACGTTCTGAAAAACTTACACTTCGCGCAGTGGAGCAGGCTTTTTGGTATTTGTTTAAGTTCCTTAAATTCACCATCCACTTCTTGATTTGAAAAGCCATTTTGTCAATTCAATAACATAACCAACTTATCACAATAATTATGAGAACGAAGAGCGAGAATGCATGACGCGACACACGTCTCACAATCAACTGGCTTATCGCGCACATTATCGGGGGCCGCGACTTTGATTAGCATTTTAAACACAAATTATACAATACGCTGAAGTATTTCATGAGCTCCGCGTCAGTTCGGTAGAGCCATTAAGGTCAGGGAACTATTAAATAGATACACATTTTATGTTCCCATAAACTAGCCTATATCATTTAAAATTATTGAAGTTAAATAATAAATTGTAAGTATATTATAATGATTAAAAAGTGTATAATAAGCAATTCATTTTATTAAAGACATAATAAACATGTTAATAAAGTGAATAAATACAATAATATATAATCGATAACAGTAACGTTATGCATGATACGCGGGAGCAACCCATCCTCATAACCAGAATAACATCAAATTGCGAGTACATAATTTTTCGCTGACGACTCCTAGTCTAAATAGCTAACGTGTATCACAGAGGCGCTCTGCCATTTGTTTTCTACAGCCAACACTGTCTTATATTAAGCGCAATACGCATTATCCAATTTATTTTCTGTTCACGAATTTCGGTGAATGCTAAATGAGTGTGCGTAGGTAGTTTCCCTGTAAAATATCTCGCTTGATGTCGGGTGTCGGGTCTGAGCACGCTCGTTTTGCATTATGGCATTAGTTCGCGGACAGAAAATAAGACATTGTGCACAGACCGCTTTACCGCTCGTACGCTTCATTATTACGACACTGGAGAACTCTTGCAAGTATACCAAGTACCCAGATAGTTTCAGGATATACATACATACTATGTATTCGGAAAGCGAATCTGCGCTTATAAAATTATATCTTATGAATATACCGTTATATGTAGTTCAGCATTTACGTAACTACTTAAAACTTAATATAACACTGTATTAATTAAACTAACATTTCTAAAATGAGTCTGATACATAGTCAGACGTCTATTTTATCAAGTTGCAACTTTCTACAACACAACTAACTATGTATGTATATTTAGAACATATACATAAATGTGTTTCAAAATGATTACCTCTATTGTAATTGTCTCAATCATTTTTATATTTCCATTCGGAGCTCTTGCCAGGTTCTGGTATTATATAAAATAACTGGCTTTTAAAATTTTCAATCATCTGCCAAGTTACGATACACTCATAATGTAAAGTGAAGTACGTAATAAACGTATAGATAAATGATTTTGCTCCCTCTTTTATATAATTAGAAAAAGATAATTTAAATAAGTCTAATAATAAAGTACCTTTAAAAAAAATATTCGATGAAATTTCACCGAATAAAATATCATGGTTATTTGTTGTTCACGATAACAATACATAAAATTGATCAAAAATAGTATCAATTTAATTTTGAATACAAAACAACTTAAAATAGTATCTCGACGTGATTGTTATGCATTTTAAGCACTTTGTTCCGTACAGCTGTAATTGTAATAATCAAATAACATAAGTAGAAAAGGCCTTAATGTAGATCACAACATGAAGCGAAATATCAGGCAACTGTTCAACAAATATTGGAAGACATTAGGTAAAGGTACATATAACAGGTTTGAAATGGTTTGAAATTCAGTCTCCCACTCGGGAGCTCTGGATTCGATCCTGGCACACACCTCTGATCTGTTACGTGCTTTTTATAACTAAAAATTAAATACCACTTGCTATAACAATGAAGAAACATCGTGAGGAATCCTAGACACACATCTTAGAGATGTTATAAAGCATGTATATATTATTTTCTGAGGTGTGTGAAGTCTACTAATCCGCACTTGGCCAGCGTGTTACACTATGGCCTAAATCCCTCTTACTATGAGACGCGATCTGGTCCAGCAATGGACTAATAAAAGGATCGAACAACATAGGAATAGATAACAAATTAATTAAATTATAATAAATTGAAATTATGACGTACTCATAACATCTATCTGTGTGTTGTTTAGATTAAACTTAATTAGGTATTATTAACAAAAAATTACAAGAGCAAATAATCACTGACAGACCTTCAGACGCGCCACGAGGTAGTGTAAAGATTGTAGCATTTTTCCCCTGAAGCAGTGGTGGAAGATAGTCGAAGGAAGCCGAAGTCGTCACGTTACACTTATATTTTATAAAATTAGAATGATATAAGTATTAATAAAATATAAAATTCAAAAAGCCTTTCATTACGATTATTATTGTATACACATGTTAGTGTAAAGTATGTAATGTTTAATATCTTACTAATTTATATTTTCAAATCTAGGTGTTATTAAGTTATCAAAATTTCACTAGCCTTTTCCAATGTCATTTTATTATACCATAAGAGCAAGGCCTACACTTTTGTAGTAAGTACATACGAGTATATAAACGATCAAACATTGAATAGAGCGAGCCAGCTTATATTATTAAATTAAAAATAATAAGCCAATAAGATTATTTATAATGTAACGGAAGATTCCAATTTGTATATCTATTATAATTACTTTATTAGTATCACAATACTGCACTCCTCCGTGTCTAGTTTATTGCTGCTATTATAAAAGGAAGTTATTGATGGCTCTTGGTTTGCTTACAAATATTTAAATAACAAGATTCATTATATCTACGGCATTAACGTAGCTCTTACCAAAAATATTGCCTACAACGATTCGACTAACCACAGTAGTGATATCCGAAACGAGTCGAGACGATATGTATTAACAAAAGACCACAAAATCAGCGATAAACTAACCTGTCTTAAAATGTTTTGAGTAGGTTCATACTCGACAGCGTTATGGGTATCCTCTGATAATATGATCTTTGAGTTTAGTATTGATGGTCGACACCAGTTTTCGACTAGGCTTACATAATAATGAATACAAACACTACTTCATCTAGTCTGACAATCACCGTACAGTCACGAAGCGACAACATCAACTAAACACCGAAATGAGATATTTATGTATTGGAGGTTTTTTTACTGGTCTACGCTGAGTCAGCTTCAATGAGAATGACCAAGTTGGTTTGAGCGGTCCCCTCAGAGGTATCCGATCGCTGTCGCCTGGATGGACCCCATAACATTAACAATTCTTTCCAGTGAAAAAAACGCCCAATATTTTAATCTTGTGAATGATATCTAAATAGGAATACCTAACAAACGCTTTTACGGTGACAGTACATATTATGTTTAAGCTAACATTGACTAAAAGCATATCTCTCTCAAACAACGAATTAAAGTTACTGATAAATTTATTATTTAAGGTGCAGCATGGAACAGTATTCTATGATGTTGTGAACGCAATTTGTTTTGCTCATTAATGAACCTCTGATTTTAAATACCTGGCAACGACAATAAAAATAATATACACACATATATGTATGTATGTACATAGTAAAAATCATGTAAGTATTGATTTAATCTTTTCAAGGTGCAACTTGATACTTATAAATAAAATTTTACCGTTTCCGATTGTGCGATTCTTCTTTCTGTTAAACTTCCTTTAGACAATTTCACAAACATAATCAAGTTCGTTGTTTCATTTTTTATACATTATTTTTTACACTTCTTGTTTAATTTATTGTGTTACATTATTGATAGAAAAATCAGTATGAAATGAAAAACCACTATAAAAGGATAAACAAATAGATCACTAACATAATAATGCGTATTTTTCGCAGCTGAAAACAGTATGCAATAATAGATTCGAGCAGCAGTCAAAAATCGTTGACTTGGTTGTAAGTTGTACCTACTTACTACATGTATTTATTAAATTTATGCTCAATTTTATTATTTAACTTGAAAGATACGAGAACAGGGAGCACGAAAATAAATGTTATGTATCCTCAATAGTCAACTGTAATTATCTTGAATCAACACATTTAATAATGTATCTAGTTATTAAAAACAATAGTATTTGTACATAATAGAAACTATTGCTTAATTTATGGTCACGATTTTAATATAGAAAATAGCTCCTGTTCCTAATGTTAATCAGTACTGACCGTAGTGATGTTTAATATGATATTAATAGTTCTGGTGGTGCTTGATCGTTCGTTTTGCAACGCAATATACGATAAAAAATATATTTAATTCTAGCTAAGTAAGTCTACTTCTCACACATTTATTACAATTATAATTATTATATAACATTGTCAATAGATTATTAACAGACCCCTCTTTAGTGTCACTGCATCACTGTCACTAGTCACATTCACGTCGTGAACACTTTATTTCACTCTGAAATAATTCATTCGAAGCGAACGATATGGTGTAGGTAGGTACTCATATATGTCGGGAAGCTCATTTATTTCAAACGGATAGAGATAATAGAAAAAAACTGCATATTTGTGACGTCTCTTACGGAAATCTGACGTTCGGTCTCGGTGTACATTTTGCCAGTAGCCGTGGACAAAAACAAAAATTGTGGACGCCTCGAGGATACGAGACTTTTTACTAGAAGTCTGTAGTGTGAGCCATAATCGTTCGCTCGGGTTGACGTCAGGGAAAGTGCGGGGAAGCGGGGGAGACGACACTCGGCGCTACGAGCGGCACCAGCTCGGGCTGGAGCCGCCGCCCGCGTCACTCGGCGGGCTCCGCGGTGGCGACCTCCGCGAACTTCACCTCGCGGCCGCGGCGGAAGGAGGCCGCGCGGCGCGGCGGGCTGCGGCGGCGCGCGGCCGTCTGCAGGCTGGCCGACGACGCCTGCGCCAGCAGCCGCGACGGCACCGCGCTGCGCCCGAACGGCGACTGACGCAGGAACTGCCGGGCCACCACCGGCTGCCAATACGACCTACCTGCTACAAATTTATCAATTTGTCAATTCACTACATACATGCATTCATGACAAATTTATCGATTCAATATTAATAATTTATGAATGGATTAATCACAAAAATCATTTATGTTATTGTTATTATTAATGGAAAGATTAGACGAAAAAAATTTCAGTAAGATTAAAATAACTCGATCATATTATATACGAAGTTTTTTTATTTTGCCATTATTTTATCACGTCAATATTATTCTGCTTTTCGTTATTTCCAGGTTTCATAATGTTTTAATTTCCGAATAAATTTACGGATGCTGCCGGTTACAATTTGTATGTCAATATTATGTAGCCACAAAAAGTCAGCGTAAACTGGATGAAAACGACCTCGTATATTAGTAGATCTGGCGCGCCAGGCGAGGCTCCGCAGGCGGCCGCGCGCGCCCTCGTGCACGGCGTCCACGCTGGCCGAGCGCGTCAGGTGCGCCGCGCCGCCCTCCTGCTCGCCTCCGGCCGCGCTCAGACCTTCACTCACTGAATACAACTTGTGTGTTATATCCTTCCCTGGAAATACAGAGTAAACTATACATAATAGTAGGCACACACTCATAAAAGCACACGACATTGAAAATATACTTACTACATTGTTTGAGTACCTACCTACTTTATTATAGTTGACTTTGATATTTTTATTGAAGGTCTAATATAGCCATTACCTACATACATAAATAATACACGGGCACAAGAACTCTAGCGAATAAGTGTTTATTCACTTATTAACCTCAACGTTTTACTGACAATTATAAAGGACATATAATTATTTCAAGTTTATTCTAGGTTGTAAGGCCTTCAATACTGTTTTGGCCTTTAAATAATATGTGATTATGTTAAAAGTAAACCTTGACGATAAATTCAGTTTCCTAGAAATAAGCTTATCTAGAAATATAACATAGGTACTTGTATTAGTCTATATATATATAAATGAATCCAAGTTTCCCTTGGTCACGGCATCACGGGTGAACAGCTGGACCGATATTGCTAATTCGTTTTTTGTTGTGTATGTTATTGTCAGGAGAAGGTTCTTATGCAGTAAAAACTTGAGAAAGATTTACGGAAAATTAAAGAAAACTCAACCAGCTTATGAAATTATTTCTAATCTAACCTTATCGCTTTGTACAATGTAAACTTTTTTAATGTATCTAACGTCATGACGTTTGACATAATATTGACACAATGAGTGCTACAAACATCGTCAAAGGAACAATGTAAAATACATGTAAGATTTATTATTAGTTAAAAAAAGGATGTGAGGAAACAGAATTCCTTAGTGCACATAACGGTATGTTCAGAGCCATCACACCAAATATAAAAAGTTCAATTTAATATGGAGTTTTGATGAGTTTGGAAAGACTAAATAAAATAGACATTACTAATAATTTTCTTTAATTTACAGTTGAATTTTCGTGATTTAAAATGCCAGCAATAAGACGTACAATCTTAAGTTGCTCTGAACTCTGAATGCTGCGACTCAAAGATATGCAAGAGCCAACGAAACTGACGAGCAACACGACGCGCGGAATGAAATTGAACGGAATCGATGAAATCGAAATCAACAAAATAGAAATGTTGCCTTTAACCCCTATCGAGCTGCATTCAATTATTATGTAATAAACACCTATTTTTTATACATATATGTTTTTTTTTATTATACCAATTCGAATTCAATATTCATAATTAAGGCAGGACAACGTCTGTCGGGTCAGCTAGTAAACAATACTAGTGGTCGCCTACTGGTCGAAATTCGACCATAATAAAAAATAATTCTTTGACATTCCTTTGGACTTTTTGTTTGACATTGACAACCAGAATGTAAACAATGAACGTTGTATGTGTGTGTCAAATGAGTGTGTC
>DWGJ01004432.1:0-11637 GCA_018246895.1 Aspitha aspitha aspitha | reverse complement strand
AGTCCTGCCCGGGTAATGAGGATGTCCTCGAGGCCCGAAGTCCTCACGCGCGACCAGCGTCGCGACGTAAGATGTAATTCGTTCGTTCGTATATACGCTTATGTTAGAATGATGTCTATGTCGAACGAGTGCCACATTAATGTTTTAAAGGAGTAACTAGTTAATAAACAACAACAAAGCACGACAACTGGATGACATTCAAACGAATGGCCTCCAAGAGGGCCGGAGCCGGCGGACGGAGCGAGACAGAGAGCGGAAAGCTTGTTATTATTCTGAACTTGACTTGAGCTCTGTTCAGCCAAATACCAATATATTTATAACGAATACAAATATGTACTTTTCAAGCATTTCAAGGTTATGTAACATTGGAAGATGATCGTCTAAACGTCTATAATCTAAAGACTAGAAAATCATTTCTACTGATCTTATTGATATCTTTTGTTATAGCACTAGTTTTGCCGTCACAAGAACTGGCAGCTATAAAGGCTACGAGGGATTTCGTCGGGACGTGAAAAAAGAAGTTTGGTATAACTTTCATAGTAAAATAAACATTAAGGATTGGAAGGAAAATGTACGGCAAATTACATTTCTGCAAACAAAAATGTTTGGATGAATATTTTAATAATAATAAAATCACAATTTATTAGATTACTGTAGGAATGAAAAAGCTGTTTACGTACAGATTTCTGTTCTAGATGTTCTATTCTAATATTGACAAAGGGTTATTTACGACAGTACGATAGACAAGTTGGTGGTTCAACGAGGTATTGATGCAATATCTGCCTGTTACCCCCACATATTGACATCGCAGCTCTCAGAAGCAGCAAAGCATCTGTAACCGATTTTCACCAAGACACACACAATGAACATTCACTACATTCATAACTAACATGCATATTAAGAGGAGTACTGTGATGATTGCACATAAAATTAGTTTTATGAACAACTTTATTCTTGTATTCTCCATATGAATTAATATTAAATGACGACTAACTGCTACTAACAGTTCTTTTCCTGCCGTTTCGTTAGAAGTCAATTACAGATTTACAGATGATGCGCAGCGGCTCGCTCCTCGCTTTTGCTTCACGTTAAATAAAACAGCTCATGAATACAACTAACAACAACATTCAATAACTGTTTTGGTTAAACTTATTGTTATCTTATGCAAATTAGAAAACATTCTTTCTCAAATACTACGTCCTCTAACTACTTAGATGTACTTGAATATACCTGCGTGTCCCACCGATTTATATGCTGTGGATAGTTTTTTAACAAAACAATTAACTTAAATCGAATCATCGCTAACAGAGCTAAGGATTGAATGTATTGACCTTTGAAGTCCCCGCGACAGACGGCCGCGGCGAAGACGGAAGCCACTCATCAACGTACTCCTGGAGATATCAACTTTCTTGTTTACTGTCCGCCTGCGGTCGCTCACCTAACCTAACCTAACTAGGTTACACACAAATGTAAAAAGAAACTTACAGAATAGATCTTTTCAAATTTACAACGAACGGGAATATACATATTAAGTATATATATACATACAGACTACGCAAGCATACATACAGACAGGACTGAGGAAAATCCACATGGTACCAGGACTGATGTAATGTGCCCTCTGCGCTCTATACACGTCAGTATTCCACATTTTAGATAGTGCTTGAAGTAAGGCTAGGGAACTACTCGTTCTGAACATTGACATTGGCCTTGTTAACTGTAACTAGCGTTACTTATGCACACAACGAAACAAGTTTCAAATGTAACAGAATATCAATATGCACAAACTATGTGGTATGTATGTAAAACTTTTCTGTCTTTTTCTTTGGTCTGATATTTTGGAACGATATGAAAAGGGTTCGATTTCGGTAACCCCGCAGTGATCCGTATTTCTAGCTTCTATTAATTATTTTAGTCGGGTTGGAACACCGCCAACAGCACTTAGCACTTCATATCTATAAAAAAATGTTAATAAATACCGCCGCATGTGACCCCGCCTTAGATGAGGACTGGAACGCGTGCACAGTCGATTGTAACTGTGATTATGTCAAGCTACTCTGGTGCTCCGTTGTCAATAGCCGCCTTAACAATGAACCGCGTTATCTCACATCGATACCTATCTGCGGCATCTCTCCATGACCTTGGAGTTAACTTATTTTCAATCTTAAGCCACTGTTAATAAAGGCAGCGAAACGCGCCCTCGTAAATGGTGAGATACTTGGAAACTCGTGACTTCTAACTGTAGCGAGCGTTGTTATTTAAATTTTTCTAACACTACTTCATTGATATTGTTAGCGAAGTAGGTAGCTACTCTTCGACTATTATACCGTTATAAACGATTGTTTTTGCGCTCGCGTGCGCGCGACTATTTCACATCCATCATTGTAAGTGGCAAATCGTACCGCACAGGGTGTGCATTAATATAAACAAACAGGTCGAAAACGTGTTTGTCACATCATATGTGTATTATATTCGAGGTTTTAATTTTGATACTTAAAATTTTCCCCCGCTGTTCTGTTTTGTAAGAAATACGTGTCAGCTGCACGGGGTTGCTAGGTTTACCTGTATTAACAAATATGCAATGCAGTATGCTTTGAAAACAGCAGTTAAATAATTTTTCCGAAAGCGTAAAAACGATTCAATGAAACATAAAAGGCGCCAAGATTAAACATGGCGGTCGTAACTGTCGCGAGCGGCGCGCGGGCAGGTGCGCGCGGCACATGTTGCCTCATGCCAACTCGAGTTTAAATTTGATATCACTCGGAAACACCAAATCTCTGCATCAGATGGTTTTTTTTTGTAGTTAGAATAGAGAGAGTAGAGTTCAAACTCTACTCTAAACAGTAGTTTAAAAGTATTTACTTTATTTCAGTAATAACTTTCTAGTGTGATCTCTCATTGTTACATAACGAAGAAACTTGCGAGTAGCGCGGCCGGCAGCCCGCAGCTCGAGGCAGCCGGAG
Source organism: Aspitha aspitha aspitha (assembly GCA_018246895.1). Lineage (NCBI taxonomy): Eukaryota > Metazoa > Arthropoda > Insecta > Lepidoptera > Hesperiidae > Aspitha > Aspitha aspitha. The sequence goes on along the minus strand of DWGJ01004432.1, from coordinate 8,674 downwards.
CCCGGGGGGTGTCCCCGCGGTCCCCGGGGAGTCTGAGCGGGCTGCAGTGTAATATGAATAAGGTCTGTCCGTATTTATAAAACTTCCTTTGAAACCCTTTATGGTAGCATTTACTACAGCTACAATGTATTTGCCTGGTGTCACTGGAAATAAGATTAAATATCGCAAATGTTACTGTAAACGGAACGAACGTCTGCTTCAGTCGCACAGTGACGTCATCGACGCCTGTACATTTGAGATTTTATGATCCAATTTAATACTATTACTAATGTCTTAGTATTTCGTCGAATCCATTGTAATTGTCTCAATTGCGGCCATATTCAAAATCGGCTGATAAATGGCGTGTTTCAGTAACGAATTGATAATAAATATTGAAAACGCCCTTAGCGTCGCCCACTCCACGCGCTAGTTGCTCACATATACCATACCGCCCACCACAAACACGCGAATAATATTAGAAATAAATCATATTTAATACTGGATAATAACAATATATTAGCAACATTTAAATATACAGCAGTTTTTTTGCAAACCGATATAATATTTTCATCCGATTAACCTTGAAATTCTATAAATATACATATGTATATTGACTACATTTATAAAAAGTATATGACTTCACTGAGACGAAACCAAAATATTGCGAAGACAATCCTTTTGGAATTCCGTTTCATACAATATGGTAATATTATATTAAGAAATAAGAAAATGTTTTACAGTCTTTGTCAGTTACGCTATGGCGCAAATAAAATTTAACTTTTACTCTCGGTACCACTGGTATCTTAATATAAACATGTGCGTGTTCCTAAGTTACAGTCTGTACTATTTGAACAAGTTGCGAGGGAACTGTTAGAATTGTTCAGGTTCCTAAAAATGTATTATTCATATCCTTTTGTGAAACTTCGCAAGGCCGCGTCCAAATAGTACTCGTGCAAAGATACCACCCCGGACATGTTTACATAAAAAATACTTTGGTCTTAGTCTTTACTAATTAAATAACAATTAGAACGATTACTAACTAAACGTATAGTACGAGTGTGGTCATATTATTTACATTTATTTCTATTAGACCGATTTCTGATGTGTGTAGTGTTTTCCAATATTTTCTGAAGCGTGTTAAGTCTACCAATCCGCACTTGGCCAGCGTGGTAGACTATGGCCAAAAAACTCTCTCACTACGAGAGGAGACCCGATCCAGCAGTGGACCGATAAAAAGAAAAACAGAAAATAATCCTCAATATTTTCGTACAATAACTGTAACGTGTCGAGTGTACGGTCAGCGAAACCATCAGATTGACGTCACTAGGCAGGCCACTCGTTTGTTCTAATCTGGTCTGTACGTAACGTGAACGGTCCTGCCGTAACTGCCGCCGTAAACTCGAGAACATGGCTGCCGGGGTCAGCAAAACGATAAGGTATTTATTTTCAACGGGAAGTTCTTTTACATATGTAAGAACTCTATCCTACTACGCTAATTAAAGGAATTGTTGTGTATGTCAAAGTAACATATTGACATATTTAATAAATGTATAGAAATGGGAAAGTAGGTATTGCATATTTATATATCAATATTTTATTAAATTCAATTTATATTAATCAGTTTTCCTTGTAATCGTATCGTAAGGGCCGCCCGCCGCCCGCCGCCCGCCGCCCGCCGCACACCTCCGCTGTGGCCAGTTCCCGACGCGCGGTGAACGAAGTCTTTCATTTCGTCTTTTTCTTAACAATCTAAGAAAGATCTCTTTAATTATCTCAGCTCAAATATCTTCAGCTTTCTTTTTTCTAATATCTCTTTGACATAATATATATCAAGTTTCATTCCAGAGAAATATCTTGAAATCTGCTTTGCGAAAAGAGAACGCTTTTGACTTTTACGAGAATTTTGATGATACAAAAGATTAAATTAATTAACGGCATTTTCAAGAAAATGAGGGCGGGACCTCCTTTTAAAAATATATTACGCGTATAATCTTGACATAAATATTATGAATATAAGTATCATCACTCTAATGTTTGTCCTGGCTGGAAATCGAACACAAGACCTCCGGTTTTGCAGGCACGGTCTCTTAATCACTCGACCCCGACGCCGGTTGCTTGACGCTTTATAGCGAAATATTCCTAATTATTTATAAATAAGGTAAATTTGTAATCAGCTCTCCCGAGTATGGATATTGCTGAAAATGAGACCGGTAATGAAATCGTCAGGGGACCGTTTGTGCTTAGATAATGCGAGTGTTAATTAAAACATTTCACCGAAAACAGCTCCGCCATTAAACGGGCGCCAGGTAGGTACTAGCTTTCTGATATCAACTAATGGATGGATTAATTAACTAAATTGGGAACATGACTATTATTATCCGGAGAGTAGGGAATACCAATTAATCAAAACTCTTTACACATGTTTCATCAGAAAATGCAAGAGGCCGTTACATGCCTCGTTAGTTGTTAACAAACACTGTTTTCCTAAGAATCGCGCCCATTTTGACAATACCAAAACTTATATTGTATACAGTTTACAGGTACAGAGTTAGCGAGAGAGGAATTTCAGCGTCGCTCGTATTTACGGAGTCCGCCTTCAGAGCAACGTCCGAACAAACAAATGACTGCAGCGCGGTTCGTCAGTTAAAAGTGCTATTAAACGCTAGACACTCGACGAGCGCGTTACAAGCCATCCTACGAGCAACGCAAACACGAATCACTTATACTTTACATTATTCTGAGTTCGTACACATTTACGTATGATATCAACGCCGCTAAATATAAATTTACTTCTCGCTTGGATCCTCTGCGCTCATTCGGGCGCGGTGTTACACATTCAAAATATCCTAACACATTCGACTAGCGACACGTATTGTACGAGTAATACTATGCGTCCTGGGTTTGAGTTCAGCTCCAATTCCGCCGTAAAGCAGTAGAATTTATGTACTTAAAGATTTACTATTCAGTCAAACAGACCGATGATGGTTAATGTTAATAATTACATTTCCCGCCCAACACGAAAGTAACGCTTGCGCGGTAATAGCTTGGATGATATAATTTCAATAGACAAAGCGTACGTATATAACAAAGTGAAAAAGCCGCCGATGCTGCCGGTGTCCAAATATATTTTATTTAGAAGTAACTTCCACCTTTTTTCCTTCCTCACCGGTTGTATTTTGAATGTATTCTCTCGAAATACTTACCAGTATCGCGCCGGTCGTTGACCTTTCCGAGGCCGATACGATCTGAAAACATAAATAATATTTTTTATCCTCTATCAATACCTCCTGACGGAATGCTAATATTAGTAAGCCAATATTATATTATTAAATATCCCCTCTTAAGTTATGACAGTTCCTTTGATTTTTATGGAATGTTGATTGAATGGAATAAGACAAATTTCTTTGAATAAATACATTTGCAACAGCAATATCAAAGCCGCTCATCAATCAGGACGCTGATCTAATCCAACCGTTTGCCGACCGCGACTTTAATCAGTTCATTAACAACCATTGGAACGCTTGGCAAGCTTTAGCCCCCGCCCGTTTCTGGCATACAGTTGTTACACGAGATCATGAGTTATGAATAAAAAGTGTTTCAATCTGCCCGCCGTAAGAGGACTCAATGCGAAAATGAAGTTATTTAAGAGTGTTTCTGCGCGATAGAACAAAAGGGATGGCTCTAAACATCCCCATTAGTAGCCGGTCGCCGGCAGCATGACGTTTCAGCTCTTATAAAGTCGTTAAAGTCGTTAGGCTCTTAGAGTGCTGTTTTTGTGTTCTATAAAAGCCCTTATAATCCTCCGCTCCTTTTGTCTCGTAAAGTTTAACTACTGATACTTTACAGCCTATTTAGACGAACTACTAAAATACTTTTGAAACACCGAAATGTTACATCGGACTATTTAAGTCTGCTGATATTTAACGAGTATTCAGTGAGGAAGATTCGAGCGTTTAAAGAATTTAATTAATAAGACTACATGCAAAGTCAATACTGACTTTTGAATTCCTAAAGGTTATATTGGAAGATAGGTATTATATTAATCGTGCTAAAAAACTAATCGATTGCGTTTATCAATTATTTATGTTTCATTATTTTCCATTTGGGCTTTATGTTTAATTGATAATGTTGCTTACCTTTGTAATCATATCAGTTTAGCTTGAGTTCAAAAGCTACCCGAGCGAGGCGAGCCAGGCGGCAGACGAGCCGCCAACCGACCCGCATCTCTATCGCTACAATGGGAACAACGATTTGTCGCGGGCTTCCCTCAAAGCCTCAAACACGTAGAACGTTCGAATTCATCAGTAACAAAGTAAACAAACACTTAAGAACCTCCGTAGCCGTCATCTCTGGCAACAATGTTGATGTAGAAAGTTCCAGGATCCGTTTCCGATAAGCGCTAACTAATAGTTGTAATAACTCAGTGTCAGGTCAATGACCTCGCGTCGTGCACTGCGATGTTCCACTGTATTAGCTCGCGGAGTAGCAGTCGAGAGGAAAATGGAGCGGGTGCAGGATTTATACAGTAATACTGCGGCCGGCGACCCCACTTGTTGCAGTGTCGAGGGCGGAACATATTTACATACAACTATTACATCCGGTGGTTACCTGCGTTTTTTAACAGTATATTATTTCTCTTCTTTTTATAAGAACCAACGGAGGGCATACAGGCTATTTATTCTTAAGTAGTCCATGGAATCCAAAAAGATAATTAGTATAACAGGAGTCACGTGCCGTCCACACCGAATCTTGCACATGTTAGTATTTAGCCACTGAAGTAATCGAATCGATTTCTTGTAACAGTTGTAACTTATGAACGGAAATCTTGAATCGTTTTATTACAATTTGTACGGTAGCGGCCCGGCTGAATACCTCAACATTCTCGTATCGGCGGGCGGCGCGGTGCGCACGTAATCTGTGCGGGCCTTTCTAGTCTCAGCGAAGTGTAAAATGACCGGCTACGAAGTCCCCGGGGTATGTGGTAGCCTCGGTCGGTAAGTCGAGAGCCATTCTCGTTCTAATGAAGTCGCCGGCATCCAATTAATTGTATTAACTCATTAAACTAAACTAGAGTATGAAATCTATTGCAATGTTACGTTCGAAAACTACCGAACGCTCGCCAAGCACAAAGTTATTAGTCTTTACAAAGTTACGTGATAACTTCAAATTTTAATATCACTCGCTGTAAAAGTGACGGCAAACATCGTGAGAAAACCTGCACACCTCAGAGTATGCGATAAAATACATGTATTTCGAAGTGTGTAAAATCTGCAGCAATCCGCACTCTACCAGTGTGGAGAGCTACGGCCTTAAATCATGTGCAATACAAGGAGACATGTGCCCAGCAGTGGAATAATGAGTGTCGAGAAAACATGTCTATAAAACTGTTAGATTGTTTAAGTGGTATATCTGACGTGCTGTGTTCATAATACTAGTGTATTGCGGCATCGCAGCAGGCGGGCGACGCGGCACGATCATCGTGTACCTGCCGCGCGGCCGCTCGTGAAGTGCACCCCCCCCCCTCTGCATAATCGAATGAATTAATTTGGCGCGAGCAAACAGTCGCAGAACACTTTCAATTACGAAAATCCAATACACTCTGTACGAATACGTAATAAAACTGCTGCGAATAATATGTGTTTATACTCGTACCCTACTTTCAGGTAGAACCTCCACGCGAATGTAACACGTTACATCCACATTTGGGTACCTATACATTGTTTTGCATAAAAATAATCGTACTTTGGGACAACTGATTAGACAATAACCGCGCCCATCGGTAACCGGATGGATAGGTATATTAATAGTCACTAGATAAATTTTTACCCAGACATAGCATAGACTCTCGTACCTGTCACTCAGATCTTTAATCTCAGCGGCAATCGAACCCACAAAGCGCCCGGCAGCGATCAGGGCCACTTAGCGCTCGAGAAATTAACTACTGAATTTATTTAAAATGCTATAATAATTTTGAGAGTTAGCAACCTGTTACATTTAGTCGTTATTTAATATCATAGCAATACAGAAGAAGTCTATGAATAAATCATTGTCTTTGTTCTCTTGCTGTGTAAAGGTCGCTCGCTCTGTTCAAATAACGGCGCTCACATTTTTATTCGCCCTAACGGTTCCCATAACAAATACTTTTATTTGAAAACATTAAATAGTATTATTAAAAGCTCAGAAAATAATACGATATTTTCGGGCCTTTCAGTTTTTACAAATCGCTTTTTATGGTAGGCCCCCTTAAAGTGCAAAATACGAGCACACTTCCGCTTTGATTAAATTAACCTCATTTGTAACTCAACTTTATATTATAAGAGGCAACAAACGCGGCCTGCTCCTTCGCGTCGAGGGTACTAAAAAAAATATGACTGAAATATATGTATACGAATATGCGATAATAAACCTGTATTAATAAATTTCACGTCATCTCGCTTGTAAGGGCTTGTTTATGGATACGGGTTACTATTTCGTTAATAAAAAAGTTATGTCTTTGTCTAATCCTATTCGTGTTTATACAAATACTGGAATAAGGAACGTGACCGCACTACGAGTGAAACGCCAGGTTGGCGCCAATAGGCTCGTTCGGTCTTGATGGCCATCTTCCTTAAGCTGTTCTATGTGTATTCAAAAAGGAATGTCACAATATGCCGCGGTCGACGATAATTCAATTGCTACATGAAAGCATGTACTGCTGTTAACACATAAGCTGAAATTACAGCTATTTTGGCACAAAACGACAGCGACTAAATATAATTACGCAAGCATTAACACTACATGACATCATTGTAAGATTTAGCTCTATTATTATACTCCCTGCAATTGGAATTAATAACGAATGTTGTTTGCATAAACATATCATTCTAGAAAGAATGATGCGATGACCACATCTATTTCATCGTTAAATTTATTTAACTTTAATGATAACCTAATTATACATAGTATTTTCTACGCAATGGCAGAACTAAAAGATTATATCAGGTTTTATCCATGGCAATGGAGGTACACACTGACGTATTACTATTAACTTGGCTTTCAGTTTAGGCAGAAATGAAGAATCACTGACTCCTGCGCGCACCGCGTATCAACGAGAAGACGCCTATTATAGCTCGTCCAATAATGTACAGAGGAAACCCGTATAGACAGTACACCGATGCCAATCATGCATTGCCTCGACGTTACGAGGATATTCTATTAATTGTAAGTAGAAGAAAACTAAAAGGATTTGCAACGTAAAGACGGCTGCATCTGGTCGAGCATTGAATATACGGTCGGCATTGAATAGCTGCAAATTGTTACGACTATATGTATGTATATATGTAGTTCCGGACTTCCGGGCCGTTGGAGTGTGCTGATTCCACTCCGTTAGGAGCGTTCGACCGTTTTCTAGTGGAATTGTTTACTAAGTAATTATATTGCTTTCTGTTAATAGTATTCCGTTTTAATTAAATGCCCGAATGAAATGTTACTTGTTTTAGTCAAATAATGAAAACTAGTGCAGAACAGTCAATGTATATTTAGCTGCGAGACACGCGCGGCGTCGGTGGATCCGGCGGTTTCATTTGCACCTCCCCGGGGCCCGGAGCTCGTGTAGCTCTCCTACTGCTAGTTCCCGAGCAAAGTGTACTTTGAAAACCGAAACACTGCTTCCAACTTTAACCTAAATACATTCCAGAGTAGAAATGATCATAACTATATATACAAGTATATACACATCATATACAACTTGGACGAGGTTTATGCGCCAACCCGCACTGCAGCAGCCAGGTGGAGTATGACATGGAACATTATTTTCCTCAATATCATCAAAGGTTTCAAAGCCACCAGCAGCCCTCTTGTTCGACTCTACTTATATACTGCTGTCTATCACCAACGCTTTCATTTAAGATCTTGATGACATTTTCGCAAGCCAGGTAAACTATATATATACAATATTCATATTGTGTTTTCATTTAGACGATACTATACTAAATTTAAAAATAACTTATTTATGCTACGAATCAGTTCTCGTTTCAGCAATATATTTAAGATGCTATACGATGTTGGCGTTTTATAGTAAAGTTCTAACTTAATTTCCCTATAAAATGACGGCGGTATAACAAGCCGCGTGTACGAGTACCTACTCACTTCACGTCTGTAATATCACCAGCGTTATAATTTTATATCACACATAATATTCAAAGAGCTATAAAAACAACGTACAATCAAAACGAAACTGTTGCCCGTGATGTCATAGACGAAATAGGTACAACAGTAAAGACATTCGCAAATATTAGCCTCATCTGGATAACGAGAGTCGCGCGACGACAACTATATGACACAGATCACGAACAACAAACTCTGTATCGAATGTAAACAATGGCGACCAAGTATTGGAGAGATTTTTGTATGGTGACCGGAAATACGGCTCTAATCTCCTGCTGTGTTAGCCTCGGGGCCCAGGGGCTGTGGGTACGAAATATTACCTCGCTCCTCGACAGAGGCTAACTTGTTGTGGTATATGTACAAATGTTGCCCCCACCAATATTGTACGTTTGCAGAACGGTTACTTTTATATAACAAGCGAATGATTTCTGGATACTTATGGTTCGATTCCCACCCAAGACATACATTTATTCGTTTTAAATTTGTACGCCGTAAAAGGCAAAATATGGAGTGAACTAACAATTCTGTAACATCTTTAAATGTACCCATA
>DWGJ01004431.1:0-11637 GCA_018246895.1 Aspitha aspitha aspitha | reverse complement strand
CGCGCTAATCTCAGGAACTACTGGTTCGAATTGAAAAATTATTTTTGTGTTCAATAGTCCATTTATTGAGGAAGGCTATAGGCTATATAACATCACGCTAAGGCTAATAGGACTGGAGCAGCAAAGGGTAACTGTTGCAAAAACGGGAAAATTTTGATTTCCACGCGGACGAAGCCGCTTGCACAGCTAGTTTTAAATATAATAAAATACGAGTTTCATTAAAGATAAATTTATCCCTTATTGTCATTCATTACACTATCTATTTACTTATGGTATTTTTTAGTGCCATTGTATACTTGTATCCTTTCATACGTTCTCTAAACAACAGTTGGTATATTTTGCACACATTTTTTCATTTCTCTATAAACGCTTCATTATCGTGTATTGTTTCATTGGCTAACACTTCGTAGGGAGAGCGATAAAGCAATTTGTTTACAGATGCTAATTTTAAAATTAACGTCGTGAATACAACAAACGTGCACAGTCCCGGACCACCGTGCTCGACGCTTAGCGAGAGTGCATGCGTTTATTCGCAAAGGTTATTTATTATTTGAGATTATACTCCAAATAGACGTAAAGCTGGCGCGCTGGACGGGGTGATTTTTTATATGGAGCCTTTGTTGGGACTGATGTAAAGTAGTTCAGTATTTGTTGTGACGGAGCAAAGAGGAATACAGTGGAAATGTAAAGTGCTTCTCAAATTATTTTTGTGTTATTGTGTTGGCGTTTTTCATTAAATCGTGTAATTAAAATATTTCTTTATTAAGTCATAACCATAACAAGCTTACAGCTAATTTTAAGGGACTGGGCGATGTATGCACACAGAGTGACACCTAGTTCGGCAGCAATGCTTCACATCACATAATAACACCGTGTAATGGACTAATCATAATTTGTGTAACGTTTAACCTGTAATTGTACATATTACTTCATTTCAATCGCCCTCTGCGGTACTGTCCAAGACTAGGTTATTAAATAATTTCCAAAGTCTTCATTGTAATCTTTATTGAGCCTTTTTTAAATTATTAAAAAATTCGGTACAATATGGTACAATAAATGGGTATGGATAAAATTTAGTTTTAAAAGTAAAAATGAGGATCGGGTGGGGAAACTAAAGAGTCCATCTTGAGAAATGATATGCAATTGTAAGCCATCAACGTTAATGTTGCGCGTTTTGTAACATTGTAGTCACAGACCCGCCACGAGTTTGCTCTCTCTTGGATATATTTGAGGCTTTTATGATAAATCACGGAATCTAAAATTACGTTTTTAAAGTCTGGAATCCTTACCAACTTCTTTTAATTGACGGTTTTCTAGATCTTCATTGCTTATAGCATGCACTACATTGAATACAAAAAAATTGATTATCACATTTTACTAGATACATGTGACGTTGTAAACAACCAGCTGCATTGATGGAATGCGTGTAATGATCACGTGGGTTGCGTAAGCAAATGAAATAGCAGTAATTGCTTAAATCTATTCGTAAGTTCTCAAGATTGCTGGTTTTGATCCAAGGTCTTAATTTTCCAAGTCGTGTGTTGCGTCCACCATTACTAGACCGGTCACAGACTCAGTATACGGAAGCTCGATTTAATTATATCCAACCGTTATAACGACAACGCTATCCCATCCTCTCCAGCAGTATTAATCATTGACTCGCTTGATTTATGTGATAATTCCATGGGATAAGATCTATCCTGGTATTATTAAGATGCTTCTTTCGCGATATCTCCGGTGTTGTACACCCAAGTGATAAATGGATGAGTTATAGAGACGGTTGCGGACTTTCATTGGGTCGAAGAAAATGCGCCAGCAGGCAATATTTTACGGGATAAATTTGTACCTGTGACGGTATAAAGGCAAAACGTACTACTAGGGGTTAAGAGATCTGTTAGACACATTTCACATTTAAAGGAAATTAAATAGCGCTATTCAATAAACCTCGAAATGAATAACTGGTTGATATGCTATGTAAAATCTACTTTCAATAAGTGGAGTTTAGTAAATATAGTTATTGTAAATAATGTTTGACAAGTGATGGTAAGGTTTCGCTTAGAATTCACATTACTTATATTGCTACATTTTTTTTATTTTTGCATAAACATTAGTGAAAGCAGTATAAAGCCTACTAATTTGAAGTTGTTTGTTTTGGTCGGATATAAAACGCGATAATAAGTAACTGTGAGAACACCGTTACAGTCTAAATGTTTGTTTTGCGCGGGTATTTCAATAAGTGACGGTTAAGAAAAGCAAGATTACATAGAGTGCAAGCCAATTGCATACAATTGCATTACACTCATTAGGTAAGTCTGTTGATGGATAAGGAAATCGTTTATCTGAGTTCTGCCCCTAGGACTGTTCTGATGGAGTAATGAGTGATAATTAGACTACATGCGTTGCAAACGTGATTTGGGCTGATGTTACGTTTCGCAGTCAACGTTATACAGGCACATGGGGAATTCTGTGCTATTCTTTAATAAAGCACCAGTGCTGTGGATAAAATTATTTAAATATAATTGTGGGTATCCAATGATTGAAGAAGTAAAGAAGTAAATTTCGTTAATCTTTAATCGGATATTTTATGTTTAGATGCCTCTATAGTAGTAATAACTCCGTAGTTTCAGTTACCAAAATTGGGTTAAAGTATTCGAAAATGTAATCTCAGTTCCGTGTAAAAGTAGTATTTATTTATATATTGTATATTGCTGTATAATTTTTCTTATTAGCACAATACATAAATTCAAGTTAATACTGATATTTCGATAAGTGTTTCTAGTTAATCTCATAACTGCACCTGTGCGTAAAGATTTGTGTTTTTCTTCTACTTCGTGACAGTATTGTAAAAACATTGAATTTCTACTACTAAATATTACGACCTGTCGTCTGAATATTGGGAACTTCAATTATTTTCCGATGTCACTGATCCCAATTGTTCTATTGTTACGCATATTTCTACTGAGTATTCTGTAATTCTAACACGGCACCACGATAATGACTTTAACAAATTCGTTAGGAATCCATTCATTTTACATGATTGGCATCTTGATGGCATGATACTTCAAAAGCGTCGGATTTACTGCTACTGTAATAATTGCAGCTTAAGTGAATTATGTTTTTGTTTGGCTTTTTTTGTATTCAGCAAATAACGGTGAAGCGCCTGTAGCCTACTCACGAACCGCAAATTATCTATAGGGTCAATTAACGTGAGGCCCATGCCCAGCTTGAGCATGCTTTATGCTTTGAACTCTATTTGAATGATTATTACAAATGTTTTCATGAAAAGGTCACGAGTTGTAAAGTAGGAAGAAACCGTAAAGAGAGGCTGAGTTCTTCTGAAGGCCTAGTATCCCTTCAAACGTGGGTACTATGGTCAAAGAGTTTTTTAAGCAATATAATAAATTGAAGGGTCAAATTATAACTAATACTTAAAATGAAATAGCAGTAGTTTTTTTATGTGCAGTAAGAAATTTTAAATTTGATTTTATTTCCAGCCAATAATAATAAAATATACCAAGATATCATTAAGATTTCATTTTATGGTGCTTTAAAGAAAAAGTAAAAGTTACATTGGCGAGTAATCAGAGGTTTAAAATGCATACTTACTACATACTGTCTGGAATTTATAGTAAAATTGTCTTGAATTTTAAAAATAATACCATCAACTGTAGAACAGTAATAGGATGTCCAGCCTTCATGAATCATTAACAAACTTGTCATTTATGCCGAGTGCAACAATTTAAGAAGTCGGTCGCTCATTTGCAGGAATCTGGTGTAAATTCTCGTTTGCATGCCTTTTGACATTTTTATAGCGACGTCGGTGCTCAAGGAGCCTAACTACGACACGCACTGTAGATGACGATTGTACGTTTTACGATTTTTGATTCTCTTTTTATTATTGTTAACAATATAACTTGCTAGCTCAATATATTGAAATAGTAATGCCTTTGATCGCCACTTCGCCTTGTACATAGGTATCTATCAGCTCCTTAATTTATTGAAACATAAAACGTTTGCTTTTATAAAAAAATTCAATTAATCTAACCAATTTGTGTTGATCGTTTATGTTTGCGATCCGTATAGTAAATCGAATAATGAATAAATAATGTTTGTCAGCTGCTCGATTGATTGCACTTAAAATTTCATGCATCGGTTGTTTTAAATATACGAGTATATTGCGCGTTCACACGCAACGCTAATTCAATAAATCTCCATTCGACACTTTCACCCCAACATCCTGCTAAATAAATGAACATTAACAAATGTCATGTTAAAACACGATCAGTGTAGCAAGGGAATTGTTGTTTATACATAATTATGTTAATGTTGCAAATGAAACTAAAACCATATTAATACGACAAATCTTGTATTAGTGATAACTAATTTTGCATTTATATCACATGTTACGTTAGGTTAGAGATATTTGGCACTCAGTGCATATTGCCTGTCCTGAAATGATGGTACAAACAATAATAATAATATTCAACTCAATCCTTAATATTTAGTAGAAGAGCCGACATACGTATATCTCTTTGAATAATATTTTATTGGTACCAGAATACTAAATAGCTTAGGATTCGATCATAAATTACTGTTTAGCTGGTTCATTGATTATAAATCCTGGCTTGGGTAATATTATGTATGTAATAATGTATTTAGAAATTTGTAGACATAGTTAATATGCGAAACAAAGAAGTAAAAATAAAAATGTGTATAGCACCGGAGCCACCAAAAATCCTTGATTTTATTATATTTTATTATATTTTTATTGTCAGCATCTCATGAAACGAATAATGGAGGTTTTATTCGGCTACATTTTAAAAACGTACAAAGGCGAACATCGAAGGAACTATACTTACCTCCCTCGCATATTGCTATCTAATCTCGCAAACAATATTCCCTTTGTATGTAGATCCGAACGCGTGCCCGAAAGCACATCTCAAGAGCACATACCAACGTTCCACTGAAGCTTTACAGATTCACTTTGAAGCTGAAGCCTTCGAAAATTACCCATTACGCCTCTCGTCTTTTACTCAACCCGTTAGGTCAAGACAGCGGTGATTTGGGTCTAAAGACGCTAGGCATACCCTTGTTAATTTAATTTAAACATGCCATCTGTCTGCCAAACAGCTGTCCTCGCTTCCAATTACTATACTTATACGTATATAAATATTTATGTAACAAATGCTAAAGTGATTTACATACATATCGCTATAATATAGAAAGGTTTTCAGCAGTTCAGCAGACAGAAGGGTTGACTTCTTTTAAAGATTTGAAAAAAACATTTTTTTATTGTTATTCCATTTTTAAAAATATTTTGTAAACTTAACATATTTTGTGAAATATGAGTGATAAATTGTTTGGAGTGAATCATTTGGACCTCGCTATATCTTCTTTTTTACAGCATTTTTTTATTGTTGTTTCTTCAGACAATAGCCGCGAACGTCTGTAGAATTGTCATTAAGTTGGTTGCGATGCAACCCCTTTTCTTCATTACTTTTCTCATTGCCTAATTATTTGCACCTGTATGTTTTTTGAGGCTTCAAACTTGTCATCCTGGCCTGATGATGCTGTAACAGACAATATTGATGACAATAAATAAAGATGTAAAACATTTGTCTGATTTTATTCTTTTAACACATCCTAAGATCTTGATATAACAAGTATTTTAATTAAAAAGTGAACTTTAAATGTCAAAGCAATTATTACATTCCGCGATAATGGAATGTGAAATGATAGACTGATTATAAAATTTCCAGATAATTCAGTTTGTTAATATCAAGCCTCTAGCTTTTCTGCTTTTAGATCTCTTATTTAATTTATCTGATGTCAGATCTTTATCGATATTTTTTTTACGTCTTGTATAAAGTGCCGCTTGATTGAGATTGAAAAGGACGTTTTTGTACCCATCAGGTTCTTCCATAATCCACAGTAGCCTATAATTATGAATGTTAGCTAGCGCTAATACATAGGTGGATAAAAACAATGAGCTTCAAGTTGAAATTTGCATGTTTAAATTCGATTACACGGTGCTATTGAGAGGAAGGTCAGCCTATCGATAATTACAGGCCCTAAAACCAACATTGGAAATTGAATTTTTCTGAGTGGAGACAGAGTAATTGTAGGCCAGTCGCTCTCGCTGACGCAAATTGAGTCGGACTTCACCTGTCCGACGTAAACGCTTACATCGCAGATAAAACGAATGCGAAACAAATTACAGTGGCTTACTGTTAAAAAAAATACAAAGCTAGTGATAATCTAACGAAGACCAAAGAACAAATGCAATTCCGATATATGTATATTGAGACACAGGCGTAATGTCGCTGAGAACATGGCTACAAAGCGATGATTTTGGCAAGAATCAATGTTTAGTGTGTGCATTCTTGTATAATTACGAATCAGGCAGTTACTGTGTAATTGTACGGTAATTGTGAATATTAATATTGCATGTAAGAAATTGGTTTGAATTAGTCACATACCACCAGAAATACATATGGATTGTTGGTTAATTTTTAAATAACACATAGCGTAAACAAACATTGTAAATTGAATTTATCTGAGCGGCGTAGCAATAATTGCGAGTCAGTTGTTCTCCCTGACGCAAATTGAGCGGTTCTACACCTGCCCATGACTGTGTAAAATTAACTAAAATTGACCATACAGCTAATTGCAAGTGCAGTCTGCATTAACATTACAAAGTAAATAGGTGTTATTATACAGCCTTCCCCTTTTTCATTTCATATTTCTCGCAATTAAATGAAGAAGTTTGTAAAGTTATTTTCTTAAATATTTTCATTTATCGATACAACTACCTATAGTAAATAGTTCTTTTATTTTTAACTTGACTAAAAAGTCGAAAACTTTAAATATTTTACATCCAACATTAATTGACTCTGCGAATTGAATTATTCTGAGCGGAGACGCAGTAATTGAGAGTCAATTGTTCTTTTTGGCGCCAATTGAACAGTACTGCAGTTGTTTATTAAGAGTCGTTATTGACGTGTTTTAACATTGACCGTTATAACTCCAATAAAGTGATATCAATTGTTACAAAATTTACATTGTCTCGCGGAATTGGGCCACCCAAGTATTTTAATGGACATTATTAATATATTTTAACATAACTTTCTATAAATTTTAAAGTTTCATAATGTCAATTAAAAAAGTATGGAGTGGTAATTACGTACTAACAGAAAATTTCTTATTTCCACGAAAATGCCAACGAACCGGCAGGTAACTACTAGTGACTGCGGACATTTCGATAAGATCAATAAACAAAATTAATCCTTTTTTTAATCGTCTAGAACCCTTAAACTAAGTGAAGTAAATTATGTTTTGTGACAACCCTAGATGAAAAAATATATTATCTCGCCCGCAGAACACAGATATACAGAATCACATTTATAAAAATTACGAAATGCTTCACACTACCAATTACCGGTAAATTACCTGCATCCCTTATTAATCTTACGAAGAACGCAATAGCTGCATGCTGTTCGGAAGTGAACGTGCCGGGAATTTAAATTCTTATGCATTGGCTATTAGGAGTAAAACAGCATAAACGTTATCACAGATAAAATAATTCGTTGGAGTTCGAAGCGAGTGTGGTGTAGCTTGTTTAGTGGGTGTGGAACTAACATCTTGCGGTCACCGAACATTATCTCTGCTCACCACATAACCGCTCTAACGTCTTGTTAGCGGAGACAATTTACCAGAGAGATTTATTTCACTTTTTTGTCTGCTTGCTACCACGGTATTTATTTTTTCCGCCGGCCACATTACGCTACTGTCATTACGTGAAGACGATAAGATTGGAGAAATATAATTTACTTGCATTCCATTTGAATTGTTCACCTTGTTTTATACTAGCGGCGTATTTATAGTTGTGATGCTGGAATAATTAAAATATAAGCATAATTAAAATAATTATTTAACAGTTATTAGGAACGTTTCTATAAATATTTAATGCGATAAACATATTTATATATTTATCTCATTCGGTTCTAACAGACGAGGAAGCGAGACCACATTCGTTTTATCAAGATATCTATGCCTATGAGCAGGAATTTGGTAAGGCGGTATGTCCAATAAGCTGTTTTACGAGTTATTAATTCGGCAACATGAGGCGGACGGTGGAACCAGTTTCTATAAAGTAGGAACTCGAGATCGTTTAAGACACGAAAATATCACGCTATTGTCGTATTTGTTACATTGTTATAACGATTATAATAGCATGGCGGATATTAATCAGCGTCATTCTCGGTGTCGCCCCGTGTAAGTGTCTCGGTGTGGTTGATTAAATGTGGACATTAATTTCATAGAACACAACAATTCTCGTTATAATGAGGAACTGCGGAACGTTATTGTTAGGGCCGCGCGGATGCAGAGATAGGAAGCGTGCTTACCATGTTTGTAGTTCTCATTGAGATAAATAACAAACAAAGTAATGCTCTGTCACATTTCAGTGTAATGATTTAATGCAGTTAACTACCAGATGTTATTTTTCCATGTAAAAATAACATTTTATTGTGAGGAATATTTTACGTAAGATAAAGTAACATGAAATAAATATACCAATTTATGTAGATATTGCATACTACATGAGTAAGCTCGCTGTTTTATTTTGCAGCAGTCGCTGTTTTATTAGCTTCAGCAATGAGAGTCTTAATGGTTTAGATAATTTGAATTTCAGTCTCCCATTCCCCGAGGGTCTGGGTTGAAATCCAGACACGCATCTGAAACTTCAAAAAGTTAGGTGCCTTTTTATAACTTAAAATATCAATATTACTCAATATAACTGTGAAGGAAAACATGATGAGGTAACCTGCATAATTTAGGGTTCAAAATCTGCAGCGCATCCTTGAAAGCTTTTAATAATTTTGCATTATAATTGGAGACTTTGTCTAGTATAGAAAATCAAAAGGATTAAAAAAAATACCTTAGCCAAACACACACGAACAGAAGTCTGTGAGACGTAAAAAATTCGATTCCAAGGACGAAATCAATGGGTTTTATACACGAGGAGAGACACCGCGCTATTTTAATTCGTTCTATCAAACGAAACATTCACACGTTATAAATAAAGCGGCGACTGTCGGGACGATTGCGCGCGCAATATTTCACAGTCAGCCAACGAACGCGCCTTTGATGATCATGCTTATGAATATCGCTGTATCGTAACTCTGACATGCCGATGGAAGAACGAATGCTATACGACACGTTAACTTATCTCCTAACATGGAGAATAAATATACATTATATGGTTAACGTTGTCACATTCCTAGTAAAACTCTGACTGTAACGGGATTGTCACAAGTAAATTGCGTGGGGATTTCGAAATCCTTTTTATGTGAAGAGAGGACTAAAAGCTAATTAAAAGGAATGTATGAAAGTAATTATTCTTGAAATGTATAAATCGGTGTTTACTTTTACTGAACGTAAGCTTTGTTGAACGATGAAATATATTTTTAAGTTTTAATATTAAAAATAGAAGTGACTTAATTTCTGAGCAAAGATAACGAAGTATTTCATTAGCTAACGCGGATTGCGAGTTTCCATTGCAGCTTGGGGGGCTTGTTCTATTAACTCGTCCAAGTACCGATTGGTGAAGATAGCAGTGAGTTCCCCACCCGGTCTGACATGTTTCAACGCCCTGTTCAAACACGTCATTCGTGCTAGATAGGTAATAATACCTAGAGATACAACCTGAGACTGAATGCCCTGTTAAACACGGAAGCGATCTTGTAAATTTACGTCTTAACGGTTGCATATCTAATCGTGACTTGCGCAAGTGAGACATATTCGTACTTTCAAGTTTACACTTGCACAAGTACTTTTAAATGCGCTGGGAAATTTGAAAAATGCTGCTAAACACGTAACTATGTATATACTGGTACTTACAATAATAAATTGCACAAGTTGTTGTTGTTCGACCCTTTTTATTGGTCCACTGCTGGACCGGGTCTCCTTTCCATAGTCAGAGGGATTTAGGCCATAGTCTACCACGCTGGCCAAGTGCGGATTGCTAGACTTCTCAGAAAATATTATAAACTTTATAACAATCTTCAAGGTGTGTGCAGGTTTCCTCACGATGTTTTCCTTCACCGTTATAGCAAGTGATATTAAAATTTTATAAAAGGTGCGTGCCGGGATCGAAACCAGACCTCCCGAGTGGAAGGCTGAATTTCAAACCACTATCGGCTGTTCCTTCATTCCAAAATTTTCTCTGATCAGTATAAATATTCAATCTGTATTTGGATCCAAATTTGTGTACATAAGAACATTTATGTACTTAGGAATACATACATATATGAATATTACCAGTTCAATGGTTTATTTAACAGAGTAATATAACAAGTTGCTTCTATGAGAAATATGAATATTTAATAAATATTCAAAAAGCAAATACTCTCAACAATAACCAATAGTCTTAACAATCCCTACATACTTCAAACATCTGAACAGACCTCTACGGAGCCGAAGAGCCAATAGAAATTAATTTAATTAATCAATCAATCAAGAGAGCAGCATTGTTAAGCGTATTGTTCACATTCACAAAGGATTCGCTACAATGCTCCCTGTCTTGAACAAAAGGCATTAAACTTTTCAACCTACGCTCACATAACGATTTCTACGAAGCTTCTTAAAGTTGCATGGAAAACGGTTCAAAGGTTCGAAAGTTGTCATAATAGCATCATATAGCATAAAATCTCTTACTTTTTTCAGCAATGATAGCTCAGTGCTTTACATTTAGGCTATTCATTCAAGGGGCTTGAAGTTCGAGTCCTAACTAATCAACATCTTTAGGAAGATATGTAAGTAATTTTTTAGGTTTAAACATTACAGCTATAATAATAATCTCACATTTGGTCATCTGATTCCAAACTAGGTGCCCTAATGTGTCCAGACCACTGATGAACACCTATTTAACGCTTATATAGATATTTTTTTCACATTCAATTACAGATCAAATAAATGTGTTCATCAGTGTTCATCTTAGGTGGAAATCGAACTCGCGACCTTCGGTATTCGGTTAGCGTCTCTAACCACAAGACCCAAAAACCGATTATAACCATTGAATTTTGAATATAGAACTGAATGCTATCGTCGGAACACGTGTCTTCTGGTTCGCCATTTGAATTCGCATTCCCGCCCCGCGCTTGTTGCATATCATTCGTATTACGAAAGGTGCAATTAGGTAAATTGTTTAATAGTACACCTGTCAAGGAACTCCCCGCGCGCACGGAGCTTGCATCAAAATGCACGGCATTACGTTTGGTTATTGCGGAGTAGTTTTAACACTGCGAGGCATAATGAAAATGCGCGCTCTTTTTTTGATTTACTGATGGTATTCTCTGTGTGGGGTTTGCTTTGTTTTTTGTTATAGAACGAGCAGTAAGTACGCAAACAAGTTGATATCGAGTCTGCGGTGTGTGAACGTTATGATGTATAATTCAAATAGCAGTAAGACGAGCACAGATTTTTTGCTAAATCTGTGGATATAAAGCCATATACCTCAATTGATGCTATAAGATGCTTTGCTTTTGATAATTATTTTTAATACATAATAATAACTGAAAACTGTTGGAATATATATATCAAAATAATATTAGCTCACTACATAGTAATGTCCTCTGG
>DWGJ01004430.1:0-11637 GCA_018246895.1 Aspitha aspitha aspitha | reverse complement strand
ATTTATTGACAATTGACATTTATTATTTATTTATTTTATAAAAACTATCCTATCTTTTAAGTTGGATTAAATAATAGATACCTACAAAATGTTATTGAAATCGGTTCAGTGGATTCGGAGATTTCGCAAACGAACATTGTGTCACGGGATTTTTATATGTACATATAAGAGATTTGACATTTAAAAAGTTATAGACGATGAAACATAAATATAATTTAAGCTGTACATAAAAGTAAGTAAGGTGTCATGGGTCGAAATCGGAGAGACATACTCGTAATTTCAAATATGTACCTACCTATACACTATACATAGTTTTCAAAAAAGCTTTGATTGTGGTAACAGATTAAAAGTTAATGTTAACGATGTAACAATATCCAATGAAATAATTAACTTCATTTGATGTTAGTCCTCGTTTGGTGTTTTTTAAATGAGTTGTCGTTTCTTCTCTGGTACCTATAGCAGCAATAATGCTATGTAAGTACCTAATTTGAAACAAAAATTAATGTAGGTCACCCTGTTATACATATAACTGTTTCTAATTTTCTAAGTCCAATTTTCTAAATTTCTAAGTCATTCGCTGGATTTTAACGAGTATAAAGAGTGTCGTTAGAATATAACATTTATATAAGAAATATCAACGACAAAAGCAAAAACTATTTTTAAGCAGTATCCAAGGCAAGCAATAACTTCGGTATATAATTTTAAGATAAATGTATAATGTGTTCATAGCTCAAGACTGAAGGCAGTGGAATGCCTAGTACTTACATAGCGTTCCGGTAACCCAGTGTGGAATAACCTAGAAACAGTGTTGGAAACAACCAACCCGCCATTAACCCACGAATATGAACGACACGTCTGCGCACAGTCGCTAATGATATTCTCAAATTATAGGGTACGAGCATCACATTACATTACATTACATTTTCATATTGCCTGTAATTTTGTCGTGGTTGAGGCTGCGCCGTCGTTGAGTTTTAATGTAAAATTTTAATCAGCCTCGAAAGTTATATAATTTATCGGTTATATACCCATATTATCGTTAATGGTATCTGGCTTGTAGAATTGCGCGGAATATTAACAATTCTGTTGTTTCAGCGATGCTCGTTATAAAATATATAAATAATATACTTCGAATTGAGCATAAAAAAATATAACCCTTTTTTTAAATTTCAAGAACAAAATATTCCACAAATATGTACCTAGTACCTGTTTTGTATAAATGTGGTTTGGTTATATTTATAGCTTATGCGGACGTTGCATGTAAATAATAGTATTTAATAGAATTTGCGGAAATGAACCCTCTTAGTATTCCATTCACGATTTGTGTGAAAATTGTGTGAATTTGATACTCATTAGTAGTGCATGGGTAACTCAAACTGGATTGACGTGTTGTTTTTGTAAAATTATGAACGTCATAGAAAACCTTTACGGGCCGATAAAAGCGATTTTAGTGAAGAAAATCGCCTTTGAGCGTGTAGTTTTTGCAGGATCTGTTTATACGACAAAGTTGATTTTGAATGTCCAGTAGCAAAAAACACAGTATTCTTTCTTAATTTTCCCTAACTAGTCGTAACTCCCTAATATTTTATTAGCTTTATGGAGAGGGAGATGTGCGGAGTATGATAAAACTGCCGCAGTGTACCTACGTAACTGTGTTACGTACTCATAAAACTCGGGACTGAGCGAGGAGCGAGTGTGCTGTTCAATTCTATGTAGTAGCAATGAGATGTAAATTGCGTTAATACTTCAGCTACCTACTGTCACAGTTATTATTGAATACAAAATTGTATTATGAAATAAATTTTGATAATTAAGTGCATGTGTATTTAATGGCTTGTATTTTCATGCCTTGCATTTTGATTACAGTTATACACTAGGAGAAAAAATTAAAGGATCAGAAAAAACTCTACATTTTTTTGGCGTTTTTAAATAGCTGTATTTTTGTTAATAATGGTCATATCGAAATTTTTAAAAAAGCATTTTAAAGCTAATGTTTCTAGTTTTGAGATCTTATGATCAATGATGAGTGCAAAAACAAAACCGACAAAAAGTTCGAAAGAAAATGTCTTCGTGTATTTCTTCGGATTGAGCGGTACACGTTCCTTAGAACTTGTTTTTGTCATAAGATCTGAAAACTAGACAATTCAACCTTTGAAATGGTTTTTTTTAAATTCCGATATGACTATTATTAACAAAATTACAGCTTTCTGAAAAACCTCTTAAAATTTGGATTTTTTTTCTGATCTATTAATGTTTTCTGCTAGTGTATAATTTTCCACGTGATTTTACTGTTTCTAATATTTATGAAAGTTATTTCATTAATACGATAGCAAATCAGATCATCTGCAATAGGGTTTCAAACATAAAGAAAACAATTAAAGTCACACATCTCCGTACAACTTCTCTTTATTTTCTTTAGATAAATCTTTTGTGAGCTTTCAAATCGAAATTAGATTTGTTGGAAGGACGTTTCCAATTTGTTAGTAGTACAAAGCTTGTTTATTTTTGATTCTCGTTGGAATAAAAGAATGTTTTAAATTGCTATCGAATCACAGTCTTGAGATGTTAGTAAATTACGAGGGCGCCAAGAATACGAATCAGGTCGGGATTAAGTACTTAACGATTATAAAAATATATTATTTTCTTAATTAGGATTAATTTTGTTTTCAGGTAAGAAAACATTTATAAGAAAGATGAATGTTTTTGCTAGCGGCAACCTCATGCGATCTGCGTAAGTAAATTGAATATATTTTATGGATAGATATAGGATCTAGGTATGTATAATATACGTTCATGTTTTATTTAGTTAATGTGTAATTTAATTATGTAAACTACGTGATATATTGTAGTATTTAAAAATCACAAGACTCTTCGATTAGTAACATTTATAGTAGCGTTGAAATTTGTTTAAATAATCGCATTAAAATATACTGTACTTTTAAAGACATAATATGCTTCATAGGTTATTAATAACTGGATAGTCCAGAAACTAAACCTATAGGAGAATCACGACACGCGATTGTATTTTTAGCACAAGTAACTATGGTACTATTATGTAGTTATATATTACGTACTCGTACGTATCTACTCTAGTAAATGACGTTGGAAATAAGCATCGGTCAAGCGCGAGAACCACACAAAGTGGGTGGGTTCCCGGGCATTCAAGTGTTTGAGTTATAAACGAATTTATTTCTCCTTGCAGTTTCGGTAAGTCCGATCTGTGGGGATATATAGATAAGTACCTATACTATAAACATAATATTAGTAAACCTATACCTATATATTTTGTATGCAGGAAAGCTTAAGTAAAATGATAATAACCACTGGGGACAATTCCCACCCGGCTATGTGATCCCAAATTAGACAATTTAATGCCTATGTTATGGTGATCGGACAGCTGATAAACATACATATATACATACCATACCGTACTTATATATATATTTTTACTACGCCCATGCACAGAACAAACAAATGTGCTCATCACACAAGTGTTTATCCAGGGTGGGAATCGAACCCACGATCTCTGGTTTTTCTGTCAAGTGCTTTAACCACTCGACCACGAGACCAGGCAGATTTAACTACACATCATATTGAATTGGATGCAAATAGGAGGTCTGAAGGATATCTCGCAACAATATTATTTCTCAGCGTTTTACTTAATCTCCGGTGATACCTTGATGGTAAGTTAATATTATGTTATTAGCGAGTTGGAAACCGAACAACATGGCGGTTGGCTGTCAATGTAAAAATTGACGTAGACAAAAAGCAGTCACACAAGCCGGGACTACCATGTTCTTGTACCGCGAGTTCAGTGCACTCACTATTCCCGAGTGCAGAAATCGTTCCCACATTGCTCCTAAGCACTTACTCGTACAATAAGCAATCAAATCACCAGCGTAAATGAATGGTCATTGAAAAATAACTTACTATCTGTATTTATATAAATACTGTAACATATTATAAATAGTTAGCTAAGTTACTTCTTATATCATCGGCTATCTGCCAAAGTCCCGTCGAATCCGTTCAGCTGTTTCGAAGATTACCCGGAACAAATTGAGAGACAGACAAAAGTTTTAATAAATGCTTGGTTTTGGTTTTGGAACCTACATTGCTAGGAACTAACATTTTTAAAGATAAACTGACAAAGTTTTTTTTGTATTGTGTTGTACTTTAAAGCATCAAAGAATTTAAGTAAGAATCTGATTATCGATGCGCTGAGTCGCTTTGCAACAAGATATCTCAAGTGACATGAACGATCGGGGCGGCCGTTTCGCATCGTTCGTGCACAAATCAACGTGGCATAACCTTCAATATCTTGGATTACAAGGAGGAGTTGATATTGGTCAGTCTTTATCATACTAGGAATAAAAAAGCCAGACAAGACATGTATTAAAGGTGGCGATGCGAATACATCGGGATCGCTCATGTCCTCCCAACGTTACTAGATACCACCACTGACTGGTTGCTGCGAGTTAGTTACATTAACAGCAATAGAATATTGTCTTGAACGTATGTAAGAGTAAAGTTCATTGTTCCGTTTCCGAGTGTCTATTCGTTCCCACAGATTCTAGGCACTTACAATGAGCCTATTAGTTTCTAAAGGAAAACGAAAGTTTTCCATTGCGATCGGTGTAACGTAAACACAAGCTTGTTTACAAGTCCAAAATGCTTATATAAAGTTGAGTACTAAAAAACCTTACATTTAAGAAACTTATTACGGACCCACCGAATTGTATGAGTTTCGTAAAGCATATTCTACAATATAAGGATAGTTTACTTATGTAACCAGTACAATAGGACAATCAGAGGAGAGAATTTACAAATCCCGAAACAAGAGTCTCTGTAAATATTTATACACAAATCACTCTAAATACCATAACTGGCTGGGAATATTTTTTCAAAAGTCTAGCGAATTCGATGAGTCTAGTGATGTTCGCTTATACGCGACTGTTTGATAGGCTAGTAACAGCATACCCTTAAATTACAAAAAAATAAGTCATCAACCATTCATCTGCATCCGACGATAAATAAAAAACTGTTCACCAGTTGATTACAATGCGAACAGAAGCTCATTCGCTACGCTACTGTTTTAGATATTTAGGGATTCGAGACTGTCGTGCATCTGTACTGCGTTTAATATCATTTGGTACAGCGGACATGAATAGCCCTTCGGTCACGGTCTGTCATGTTGGTCAGTCATGCCGAAAGCCGCTAAACCAACGAATGCTCCGACACCTGATTAATGAATGCTCAGTAACATTTGAATGACTCGTCGAACTTGTTAAGGCGCATTAGCACTCACGAATATGAAAACTTTAAGGCTCAAAGTTTCGTATTGAATAGATTATAATTCGTTGGAAACATTACGTTTTACCCTCGACTGTTTGATAGTTAAGTTCGATTAGTCAATAAAATCGCATAATTGTCGTAACTCTTGATAATTTACGTTACCGCATTCTATGTTATATTTGCTTCACAAAGTTTACTATTATAAATAGGATTCAAGGTATTGTCATAATTAAAACATTATCACTATTAGAGGACATCCGTCTGCAGCGGTGCAACAGTGAAGAGGTCGAAAAAAATTTTACTTAATTTAATAATTCAATATATCCAATAATTAATGAATATGTTGACAACGGTGCAATAACATCTTAAACGTCTTTCTGGTAGCCGATTCACAAAAGACGCAACGCCTTGATTGTTCGTGACGACGAGTCAGTGGGCAGATGATGATAATGATGGCATTAACTTTATGAAATGGCAATAATCATTAGATATCATATAGCGTGGTATGAGTGATGTGCAGTTCTATTTAGATAATAACATATATTGGTAATTACGTCTATTGACTTTCAATTTCGTTACACTCGGCCCGAATCGTTGTGTTTTTTATTTATTCAAATGTAACACGTTCTACTTTAGTGTATTTATGTACATATATATCTTATTAAGCTTTTTTGTGGGATGAATGCTCAGATTGCTTTGATTGGTAAATGAATGCGTATAAGATGATGTGAAGTGGGCATTTCATAGAATATCAATTTGAATCTATGAATGTTTAAAATGTACACTATTGTTGCTAAATAGTGAAACATGGTGAAAATCTTGTAAATGGTCAACACCGTCCAGATACAAACTTATTGTGACAAAGACTAAAAAAATCTGTTAACGATTTTATGCCGGCCCTTTCTCTATGAGCTTTCTATTTCTATGTTTTGCGGTATCTTGTGGGTGCCTATTGTTTATTTATTCCTCTTGTTTCGTTTTGTACGCCGCAAATAGTCGCATTGTCTATTTCCAACTGGATGTTCGCCAATTGTATAACTATTAATCTGATACTTAATTTAATTCCAACATGTTTTCCTTAGTAACAGATTTTATGCGAATTGAATAGAGTAGAACACTGTTAGTTAACAAATAGAGAAGAGTAGCTACTTACTGATTGCAGGAATAGGTGGAATTTATTTAATTTATTATTATTTTTTCTTCATTTGCCGTTTGCTAATGTTAACGAATGACCTTTATTTTTCTTACTTTTAATATAAAAGTAAATGCTTTAAGAAAGCAGAATTTTATTGGTATTATATGTAGTACTTGTTAGATAAAGAATATTAAAGTTTAATTAAGAAAATCCTATCAAATATGTAAACGTAGGTGTTTTAGATATTTGGTCGCATAATTAATCCGTTCCGGTACCTATTTCTTGTGCGAGAAATCAGTGAGGAGCGACTATTGAAATGTGGTACGAATTCCGACGCGTCATGGAGATGTTCAGGCATGTGTGCGAGCGCAGTCACCCGATGTCTCGCGGAGACTAAATTCGTAGACGTAGGCAAATACACGCACGCTCTACGTGCTACGACACACGTTATTTCGTAAAGGACATATTAGAATGCGAGCAGAATCCGTTTTGTAAAGCTTTAGTAGTAACTTCAGTTCGGCAACATGGCGCAGATCGGAATGTTCGTTTGAAAACAATAGCTTTCCGTATTGAAGTGCACTTTTCGCATAAATCTCCCTCCGCCGATACTGGTGTTGGCCGCCCGCGCTGTCTCAATAAAGTTTCGACCAGATACGATCGTCGGCCACGGCTTAATTAAATTACAAACAAACCCAACGCCGTTCGGTTTTTATAGTCACTTATAAATTACATTATCTACTTAACAGATTGCGCCCTATTTGTTATTGTACAGACCATTGAATACCAAAGGTCCGTCGATTTCATTGTTCGGAGGAAAGAGTGCTATTAACAGTTCGCACGATTTGATTTCGCAACATGGAACGCGCGCGCCACCCACGATGAATAAAAACTTGACAACAATCCCGACGACATGCAATTCCTGGTAAAACAAACCCGACAATCATTGCCTCAGCACAATGACGCGACTCTCGTACTTTTTACAATTGCCGCTGTTTAATAGAAGGGAAGTACGAGTCGCATTTCGAGATTAGTGAACGGCTGCCTGATGCTCCGTGCACAATGAATGAAATCGAGAGAGCTGCGGGCGAGCGGAGGGCGAGCGGGGAAAATGGGAGTCGCTTTAACGAGTAGAAATAAAGACGACAGAGGATTCTCATGGTCGGTTAATGTCGGCAGTTGAATAGCTGTGCAGCTATCAATTTTCTTATAAATAAATATTTTCCTTAGGTACGCGGAAGCCGCCGCCGTGTTATTTCAACAGGCAGCGGCGCATTAGCCGGCCGCAATCAGTGTCGGGGAAGGAGTAATTTCCTAGTCCTCTCTTAACTTTGAGCACGAGCTGCCCAGAAATTGTGAGGAAAACGGCGCGGTCGTGGCCGACGGAAACGATGAAATAGTAAATCACAACAATGATAGCGATGCTCGGCGATTTATTATGCCTAAAATTTGTAGTTTGCCACACAGGGCTGTATATCCGGTAAAGTGGCGGTTAGACGATAAGCTTAGGGGTTAAATTAATGCAATAATAATAAATTGGAGGGGAGAGATCGGTCTACGAATTGATTTACAGTCGAAAGATGATGATTGCTATAATTAAACCCTGTACCTATGATTTTAATTTACTACGTATCTTCCGTTTTACGTAGTATCAGTAAAACACGCCATTTGGTTGTTAACTGTAAACTTGTATTAATCGTAATTAAAGCACTTTACAATTATTATGAGACATTTAATATCGTATTACGATATGTTATAACCATAACTGAACAATTAAGCGGGCTTATAAATATCGTTAATATCACGAGTAGCCTATTAGGCGCGCTCAAAGGGTTTTAAGTATGTTTATGTAGATGGGTCGTGTTCGTACCCTTATACGGTTTATCTTCCGGTTTCATATAAAATGTACCTACTCTACATGTGGGTGGGCTAGTAGCATAACTATTACTAGCTAAAATGTGTATGCACGTCACGATGTAACGTATTATTGGATACAAAACAATATGTTTAAGGTTCGCCTGTATTTCAGAATAGTCTGTTTGGATGGAAGCTGTGTTAGGTGCAGAGGAAAAAAGCTGAAATTGGTTTAACACGTAAAGGTTAAAATAAAAACAATTGATGGACTTTTTGAGATGGCTTTTAACATGGTTTTAATTATCGAAACAGTCTTTCATAACCGCCGATTATTAAAGGATCATCAAAGATACCCTTTTACAACAGTAGGTACTATAGTGTATGATGAGGATATTAAGAATGATGGAGTATTTAAGGGAGGTTGATAGCTTGGGTTCGCGGATTGGTCATTGAATGATGCATATGCTGCAGTGCACACCTAGAAACTGATATTACACTAGCCCAAAGCTAAAACCACGTGTTACTTCTTTCCGCTAACTTCTCAGTACCTATAATTATAATCTACATACTTGGGTGGTCTTAAACTACCGGATAGCAAAATCTTGTGTCACGAACAAACGAATCCAGCCTCCTGGTAATGCAGTACAGCTAGATATAGACCACCCAGCGCCGCTTGTAGCGCTTTTGTCTTTATTTTCATTGAAATCGAGCAAAGCTTTGTCTACAAACGATTCTGGGTTGCGACAGTGTATATATGTTTCAGTTGATCAAATGAAGTGCAGTTATTGTAGTAACGTGTTTTTTGTATTCCCCAACAATGGCGACATTGTAAACTGTTGTTGTTTTCTTTAAAAGCAATTGTTTTCAATTTCGCCGATAAAATGTTCTTCGATGATCTTAAATATTTCTGGTGTTATTATAAAAATTGTTCACCATTTTCCATCTTTTATGCAGGCTTTTACGCGGAGCGGAGCGTTCAGATATAATGATGAACTCCATTTACTGATTAACAAACAATCCTATTAAGCTTTGCGACTTCATTCATGCGTCGCTCTAGTTCTGTTTACACGTTAAAAATAGAGATACACATTGATAGTAGAAAAGTTATATTGTCAAGATGAAACCTCAACTCTTATTCGTATTTTGAAAATAAAATATGTCATATAACAATCGCCTAACGGTAATATAACAATGCTATTAAGCAGTTTGTATAATTAATCGAGCTTGGCAAAGTGCATCGTCCATATAATTGTCAAAACAATGTAGACTAATCGCTTCCCATGACCTTTGAGGAAAGTAAAGGTTAGAATATGATTAATGGTCAGTGTTCCGTACCTAATTTATGGTAATCGTTAAATATTATTCAAGTTATAGATTAGTTGTAACAAATACACGAACAAATCATTGTGTTCGCTAACTGTGAAAAAGAAGCTGGGTCAGCGTTAAATTATACGAATTAATTCTTATCACGAATCGCGAAAGAACGTCGGGGACTTACACAATAATATGAGTCGTTGTAAAACAGTTGCTTTATATCTAGATCACAATATATATACAGGCATTTGTAGAGAATTCTAAAATGTATGGTGTGTGCAATCTTAAATAGGAATTGAACCTCATACTAGTCGTCAGTGCATTATTATCCCAAGTCCAGAGTATATTTGTACAAATTAATCTCGGTCCTGTACTCGCACTGTTCAAATGGAAAACAACGTTATTTTCTGTTGCGTAATATTAATATAATAGTATAGCTTTATCGCTGCAGTCGAATCCTGAACATTGCCACACTATGAAATTGTCACATATAATAAATGAAAATGTCTGATTTGACACATATAATAAATGAAAATAAAGACACAAAACGAAAACAAGTCTGCGACCGCTAGCTTTTATGTTGCAACATTTTTATTGCATCATAGAGTCGTATCACATAAAAATCTATTCGTTGCCAGTCAATACACGGCTCGGGAGGCGGCAGAGCCTGTTCTAATAAGTTTATTTGTGCGCAAACAAAACCGTAACCTTCCAATATCAGGGATCAAGTTGTTACGTGAGCGCTAACGAACTTCGCCGCTTATAGTTATGGCAACGCAGTATCTGAAAAGCAAACGCAAAATGCTCACTGTAGGTATCTTCGTGATTAAGACGGCTTCGGTCAATGCTGGTCAATACAATAAATTTTAAGAGGATTGCAAAGATACTTGTTTTATTGACAGGCATTTCTAGAACCGTTCTCATTTATTACTGCGCTGCTCACTTCATAATCTCTGAGTGCCCTCTCCGATCGCGTCGTAAATTATAACAGACACACGGTTTATACTTTGTTTAGAAGGAAATGAGTTTGCGCTCCATGATAGGGCTATGGATAAACGATAACATAATAATAGGACTATTAGGACTCGATAAAATGTTTAGATTTTTAAATTATTATTTTATAATTTAAAAGGAAGATTGCACTTTGTATAATAATAAAATTATGTACGTAAAAATCGTTAACAGTGGAATTTTCAGTATGCGGATTGCAATACCCATTTCAAGGCTTTATTGCATAAATATAGCATTATATGACATATGAAGAACAAAACAATTTCTTACGTAATATATTAATAAGCGAAACGGCAATGAAAGTCACGAAGAGAATTAAACTCGGGTTTCTTATTGCAGGGATCGCCTTAAAGTATCTGTTTCAATCGTGATCCGAACGCTTAGCTAGTGTAATATATTGGAAGCTTTGAACGGCCATTGAAAATTAAACGATTTAAAAAAAGAATGGAAGCGCTTACGCTAATGCCCAATAGCCCCAGGGCTTTTAAGGTTTTAGGGTAGATAGGTAACATTTTATAGCAGCAGAACGTATTAAAAAAAGCATATTCGAATTGTTTCCATTATGCGTTTTGTTCGCTTAAAAGGGTGACTAAATTTAACTATATTTACATGTTAAAGAACAATAACAGCTATCCCATTATTACACTGTACAATATACATAATACAACTTGTCAACCGGTTTCTAACTTGTGACCTGCGTTCCGAATGAAATATGCTTATAAACACGACTAGCGGTCACATATCCTACGAGGAATCGCCAACTCCTTAATCGGAAGCTTTTCAATACAACCGTTCCGTAACCGGCAACGTTGTTCCAGTATGCAAGTTGCACTGACACTCCAGTACCCGACATCGTTGCATCACACCACTTTGTATCAATGTGCAATGTGCATCCGTAACGCGTGTGTCGCGGTGAAATACTTGACTGGCCTCGTGGTCGAGTGGTTAGAGGACCCTTGACTGCAAAACCGGAGGTCGTGGGTTCGATTCCCACCCAGGACAAACATTTGTGTGATGAGCACATTTGTTTGTTC
>DWGJ01004429.1:0-11638 GCA_018246895.1 Aspitha aspitha aspitha | reverse complement strand
CAGTCCTGTTACTAAAGAATACTCACCAACTAATTCTTATTAACACCTATACTAACTGAATTCACACTAACAGTCAGATCCCTAAAGCCCTGTTAGGATGTCCATGGGCGGCAGCGGCCACTTGAGACTGCTGCTTGCTCGTTTGCTACTCTATTCTAATAAAAAAAAATCTTTTCATATGAATCTATATACGTAGTATTTTAAATAACTGTTCATGTGGTGTTTCCTTATATTGACTCATCTGTATTTTCTTTATACCATTCCACTCATATATAATATTCCATTTAAATAATTTTCTTCCTTATATTTGTCTAAGTTTTGTATACTTTTTTCTGTCTGTGTTTTGTAAATCTATAACTTCTAAAGAAATCAAGGGAAAATATTAGATGCTGATGATAATATCCAGGATCGGCTGTAAACATGTTATTTTATTCTTTAGAACTATCGATTAAAATTTAGCACTGCTAATAACCACGCTTTACCCGCCTTAATCTTGTTCATATACATTTCGATTTCTGACCATATTTTGAAAACGGTTTTACTACTGTACTACTAATATCTAAGAATTCATATAATACACGGATTCATGATATTTGTGGTTGTGTACTGTATTTGGATTGCAGTTTACTAAAATTATTATAAACCGTTGTATGTCCTTAGCATTTATTATAACAAGATAATATTTGTCCTAAAATTACAATGCATCTAATCCTTTTTCTGTTTTGTGTAATACTTAATCTATAGTTTACTTAATTTGAAATTGAATGTGATCGGAAGAATTCTATTTCTCGATAACATACAAGTAAAGCGGTTAGCATTTTTTATTACTTAACACGTATTATATTTTAGATTGCCCTGCCCTAACAGTTTGAACAGCATAATTTGAATTGTAAAGTAAATTTTTATCTGATATTAATATGTATGTAGTAGTATATATGTATATAATATAATAAAAAATATATCTATAATACGACTACAAGATAATTCTCTTGTAGTCCGAAAAATTTCAACATTTATATCATAGGTAATAATATTTTTGTGCTTTCTCTAGGGCAGCAGCGACCACAAGGACAGGAATTTTGCAAACAGTAAACGTCACTTTGACATTTCATAGTGGTACACTTTTCAGCAGTAAGCACGGGCGATAATCTTTTCAACATAGTTTTACCGAGTTTAGATTTTAATACAGTATTTTTGATAATTCTACGAGTTTTATTTTGCCAATGTTTTGTATGAGATTTACTCATATTTTGTGAACAGTCGTGTTATATCTGAGTCCAAAAGTAAAGCGTATATCAAGTGTACATATTATTGTAAATCGGCTTATCTAGTTTTCACCTCGGTAAGGAAAGTTGAAAGATACACGATCTTCGAACAGTGGAAATATCATCTTAACAAGCGTTTTATGACAGGTGAGTACTGTGCTACATTTTCCTTGGTTGATGATTTATGTGCACATTCTCTTTTCTTATTTACGAATAGCCTGCAGCAAAGGAAAATAAATTTTTGGATTATTAATGAAACGTAAAGATTAATGAAAAAAAGGAAAATCTTACTAACATTAATCATTTTTGTCTTTTAAACCTAAAATATAATTTGCAAAGTCCTTTATAAAGCAAATGGTTCAAAATTTTAAATTTTTTGTTCTTAAATTTGTCGATATATATGAACAATTTTTTAAAATGCTTAAGTATGTGAAAGGTATATTTCAAGGCGCTGGCCACCCTTTCATTGTTTAGAAAATCAGTCTCTGGAGCTGTGGGTGGGGTGTTCAATTCCCATGCAACTAATATTTTTGTGATAAGCATGAAAATTAATTCAGACTTCAGGATGTGAAATGTGAAATGAAACATGAAACTGTTTCAAAATATTAGTTCCCTTAATTTTTTATATGTGCATTAAAACTGTGTCTGTTTAGCATAATATTTTATTGTGCTTTATTTTCAATAATTCTGCTGAGGAAGTATACCTTTAAATGAATTCTCATGATTTCTAGTGTTATTTTAAAATCACAGAGAGATATTTAAATTGTATTTAAATGTATAGCTGTATACATACATTGTACATATCTGAACATTATGTTTGTAGGTTCTACTTCTCACAAAACAGTTATGTCTAATACCTACAGGTGAGTTAAAAATTGTCGTTAGTCAGGAGAATAATTTGTAGGTATTCAACCATCAACTACCACAGGTAGCGTGCTGGAAATATTTCCTTAGATAACTCTGTTGCCAGAACATTCATTTTATTAGCACCCAGATCACAACAAAGTAACACACTACACGCAGGTACACACCATTTTCTTCCAACCCTCTTGTTATTGTTCCACTGTTGATAACAGGTCTCCTCATAGTGAGCAGGATTTAGGCCATAGTGTGGTAACTGTAGCCAAGTAAGGATGGCAGACTTCACACAGCTCAGAAACATTGTATATTTAATAACATACATACCAATTCATACTTACAATCTAATGACGTGAACTGGCGCCTATAGTCAATCGCTGGTGCTGTGGATTAGTGTTTTGTTGCATAAGAAGAAATATAAGAAATAATTACTTCTATTTTAAGAATATGTTAGGAATAGCTGAAATTTATTTATAATGCCCTTTTATACAATACTTTGTTCCATATGGCTAGTCTCTCTTAGCAAATGTATTATTTATACATACATACATATTGTCACGCCAGGTAGGCAGGGGGTAGGCAGAAAGCAGCGAGTGCCAAATATCTGAAATATATGTATTTTTAATAATATGCAAATTGTGTTCTTACAAATATATTTACTTATTTACTCTTTATTGTAATGTAAAGGATTACAAACGGTGGACTTAATGCTAATTGGCATTCTCTGCTAACCAACTCTTGGGGGATGATGAAAGGTTGTGGTAGGCGCTACAACAAATTGAGCAAAACTAATGACTTTTATTTATAAAAATATCATTATTAAGAAATTATAAAAAAACGAAAAGTGTAGTTCAAGTGCTTTAATGTTTACAAAGATACATAATTAATTAGATGTAGTTAAATTACATTGCAATCATAACAATGTTGGGAGGATTATGAAATTATTTTAATTAACTGTAAAGCACACTACCCACAGAATAATATGCGGTTGAGTCAGTTTCATACATTGTTAATGTCTTTTGTTTTAAGGACTCGCCCACAAACAAATAAAATATCATGATTTTGCATATGTTGTCATTTTGATCATTGTGTCAGATTACCTATGAAGAAGTGTGTGTGTGTCGAATCAAATGTGTCGAATACTTCAACAACATTAAATCTTATTTTAAATACATACTATGTTTCTGATCTGATATTGCAATTCTGTGTAACACATTTACAAGTTATTCCTGCTAGGTCACAGAAAACAACTAAATGTATTATGTATATAAATATTTCAAGCAGTGATTGGTTGAGAAACAAACATCTGGTCCCCGCCTCCGCTGGCTCTGGCGGCGTGAAGGCTAAACCGTCAAGTAACTCCAATGACCTCCCCCGCCGTCACTACTTGAATCGTGATTGTAACAATGATTAATAATAATTGACTCATAAATTCCTTGCTGCTCAGTTATAATTTAAAATATTCTCAAAACAAATTATACTGGCTATTAAATTAACTTGTTCGTTCCTTGGAATTTTGCCATAGGACTTAACAACAAGCCTTCCATAACTGTCGTCTTTTGGAAACCCGTATTTGATTATGATTTACATACTATCATTATCATACTAACTAGAGCCGACTGTATATCTCGAAACGAGATTTAATCTTGCCTTTATTGACTTTTTTCTTTAACGTCGTACATAAATAACTAGTTTCTCTGACAAGATGTAATTTAAATTTGTTTTAATAATGTTACATCGAAGTACCTAAGTACTTGTATGTAGGCATAACATTTGAGGGTAAAGATATTTAATTACATATTGTGTCGATATAATTCGTGTGTGTGCATGTTGCATAAATTTTGTGTTTTTATAGACCAACGTTCTTTGAAATACCTTAAATCTTAAGAATACTATTAGAACAAAGACTCAAGAGTTAAATATTTCTGGGCTGAGAGAAGCACTAGTTGAACCAAACCAAACACAGCAGACAACACTTGTTTGCTTCTCACATCGTGTAATCTTGTATTTGTTGAAGATAACATTTATTATGTGCTCTCTTAAAAGGTATTCTGAAATAAATAAATATTTTTTTTTTCATTAAATTAGCATTTTACTAGTTTCTAAATACTTCCCCCTTATAATATTATTTTTATTGGGAGTGGCTAATTAATGTAAACCTCTAAACAATTTTACCCTGTTTGCTATCTGCTTTATTTTTTTAAAACACCAAAACGAAACTTATGACAATATTGCCAAATTTTTTCTACCCTTATGTCCCGCTGTTAGACAAGTGGCGACTATAATAAAGATTTGTTTGTTTCATTGTCTTCAAAAAGGAAATTCGTGCCAATAATAAAAACCTTTATATCTCATAACCACGTTACCGTAATAAAAGAAACTGTGGCCGTCACCTCATGCGCTGGTTAGTTACGTGAAGTATTCAACTTTGACCTTTATTGATTAGAGCTAGAGTAATGTTTACTTAATTTAAAATGCTATTTACATAACGTTTACGGAACTACTGTATTTTCTTTTTCTACGACTGAGCACAACAGTTATCTTAGTTACCGATTAAATTGATGACACCATCGCAGCACTTCATTTCAACTGTGTATAAATAAGATTTTCATTTACACCGTTTTTTTAGATGCTCTGAAAATGTAAAAGATGAAATTCTCTTAACCTATGGTAACGTCAAGTTCAAACATACGTTTTATGAATACATCGTACGATATATATGATAGTATAACAAAAGGCTAACGTTATCAAAAATGATCAAATCAATATTGATAGTAATATTGATAAAGGATATCGTATCTTATGTTGAAGTTTTAAATTCCTTCTTTAATTACATATGTATTGGAAAATTATAAACTTATTAAAATCATCACGTGATTTTATATTGTTTCGACTGCAATCTTTATCACCAAATTAATAGACAGTAGTAGAGTTAGTAGACTTTGAGGCTTATCGGTAATATTTGGCTATATTTAAAATATAACTTGAGATCAGTATTAATGATTGATAAGACCCATTAAACCATTCAAACGATTACACGACTCAAGTAAATAATGGCAAATCTAATCAGAACATGCATTACGCAGCTAATTGCAATTTTTTCCATATTGAAAGCAAAAAAAAACATTGAAATCTCTATTGCCATAGCACAATAGTTCTATTCGTTCCAACATTAGACTCAGTAGATATTCATTACAACTGCTAGAAATTAATTATTAACGCTTGCATTTTAATATGGTTATAATTTTAATTTTCAATTGAGAACATGGATAAAGCAATATTGGAAAAGAAATAAATAGGTTTCGTTGTTTCAAACATTATATAGACTACTAGCGGCCCGCCCCGGCTTCGCACGGGTATAAAATATAGCCTATTGTCACTCACTGAAAAAATGAATAAAATTGATCCAGTAGTTTTGATTTATTCATTACTGCCCGTGGCCCGCACGCGTTAAATTTGGAGTAAAACGATTCCCATGATTATTTTACATATAAACCTACCTCTTCAATCACTCTATCTGTTAAAAAAACCCGCATCAAAATCCGTTGCGTAGTTTTAAAGATTTAAGCATACATAGGGACAGAGAAAGCGACTTTGTTTCATACTAGGTATATAGCTTTAATTCAAGGTACTGCTTCAAATTGAAACATCACCATAAAGCCGCTATCTTGAAGCACGTTGTGTCTATTTTATTTGATAACATTAGCAACCGTTTAATGCAGGACTCGAGCCGTCCATTACCTTAATATTCGCCGTGGAACGTGAAAGCAGAAACGGTCAGCCGCGTCCGGCTCCGGGCGCACAATGCCGGCATTACACGCACCAATTCACTTATTTATTTTCCCGCCACCGCACATAATTGAGGAAGTCTTTAACTCGCGCCTTTGTGCTTTTTTCTTAATATCGTTAAAATTGGACGACAATCGGCTTAGCTCGGGTGTTCCAAAAAAATAATAGAACCGGCTGAATGTACCGCTGTCTTCGCCCGATTGTTTCGCCTCATTGTCTATGCTCGCGAAATTCGATTTAGTCTGTGCCGATACGATTACGCGCCTTTTCTGCGCGCGTGTTTTTGTATAATCCCGAGTGAAATTTGATAGCTCTTCAAATCCAAATCTTAGTGAATGACTTCTATGTTGAGGAACATTTTAGAAAAAATTAAGACGTGTTATTTTCGCTTACGTTCAATAAACTTTACTATTTTGGTGTAATACATAATAGTTGCTGTAAGTAAGTAATATGTACATATTTAAAAAAGTTGCTTAAAGGACCTATACTAATATTGTTATAGGTACAGACAGTGAATGTATATACGTACCTACGTACATATAAGTATAAGCCATATTTCAGAAAAAAATGAATGGATGGTTATATTATACGTATGTTATTCATTGGACTAAGATAAAATTTATTGGAATAAGTTATAGGTACCTCAACATTTAAAATAGTACCTATCTATGGTCCCTATCTCACCGGAATAGTCGGGACTATAATGTAAAGGTTATCTGTTGGCACAATAAGAATTCTGGCTCAGATGAACCCGGTTAAGTCGTTTGTGTTCTGTTTATTTTCCGCTCAGTCCTCGCTATATATTTTGCACTTTGCTGTAACTATGTATACAATGCCGTTTCAGGTATCTGATATAGATTTATTTGATACTCAAAGCGGGACGAAGTGTGGAGCCGAAAATTGTGCATACTCGGTTTCTTAGGGCTCTTCACGAAACACCCCGCAAATTACACGAAAATAGGGGTAGTTGAAGCAAATAGGGGTCCTAACAATTACATTTGAATATTACATACTACAGAAAATATACCTTTTTGTCAAGCGTCGGCAGAAATTAATTTTGTTTGATAAGACGTCAGGCTCAGGGCGCGGGAGGTTCGTGTCGCTGCTTCATTTATTTATTTATTTATTTATTTATCCAAAAATTCATTTAATACAGTCTAAGCAAACAATGTATTAGTACATTTTAACTAAACATATTAAGTTAAATACGTATTTCTTAAACATCCTTACTGTAATAATCAATACCCATTTATGCCTGGTCATTCGGATCGAATCCTTGAGACGTGTGAATAAAAATCATATTTTTTTCATTCATATAAAGTAGATACCGTTTGTTAACAATCAAAAAAGGCACAATTATTGTAGATATTAGAGGAAAGTAAGAAACATAATTATTTGCAAACAATGTTATAACGGCTGTATTGAAGAACGAAAGTGATAGCTCCTAGTGCTGCGAGCTCTGCCAAGCTGCCGTCATGCAGCAGTGTCGCATTGTCATATTCGAGTATGGAGACAGAGGAGGGGCGGGGGCTGGAGCTGACTCTCCAGAAGTTAATCCTCAGCGGTAGCATGCGTGTGTCTGATGTCAACAATAATTTCAGTCCTATTTATACACAATTCCCTTTAGCGTTATAGCGAGTGGTATTTAAATTTTACGTTAAAAAACGCACGTAGAATTGGAGATTAAAAATTAGAGGTGCACGCCGGTATTTGAACCCACATCACCGGAGAGAGAGACTAAATCTCAAACCACTAAGCTGCCACTACTACTCTAAACTTATTAATATCAGTTAATTTATACATGAGAAGAATATCTGCAGTCAACTTTGAATGGGAATATCCCTGCTAGAGTCAGTTCTGTTAGGATACCTGCATACTTTTTAATTAGTTTGTATAACATTTGTCTAGAGTTATAAAAGATTTACATTACAGACATGCATCTTAGTTTATACGTAGATTGTGACAACTGCGATTCTGATGAAGATCGTTCTGGAATGTTTATAGTTAAGCTAATATAGAGTGGGAGTTCCGTGTATTCGGCTTAGTTCGCCTGAGCTAGCGTGCACTGAGGGGCCCCTGATGACGATGAGATATATTTGACTAATACTACAACATTCCAATTCAATAACTCCGAAATCGGTGCGAATGTACGCAGAGTGGGCAATGTAGAGACAGCGCGTTAAGTTTGTATCGGTAGAGATACCTATGTATTTGTTTATTCTTGTGTGTACTCTTTGTAATGTGTGAATATGAAACTGTTTGTTAATTCCCAAAGGAAGGAGATCCCGAAATAAAGTCCGTGGAACGTCTGTAGAGTCCCGCGCCGCCCGGTGTCGTGCCACTTTTAAATGGGGATTCCTGAGGGAAGCGATTGTTTTCCTTAATTAATACAATTGTTTGTTGCAGGTTTCCCTCAAATCAAGTCGCCGTACAGCCCCTCCGCGCAGCCGCATCTCACCGGTAAACACGATTTTAATTAGTTATGCTGTTCATTTCCTGGTTCCTCAGACACGTGTAGACAAATACTTTAGTAGCAATATTGTTATTCTTCTGGTAGGAATTCTATCCCATTTGCTGTTCATTAGTGCATTATACCTAAGTTACTATGAAGTTACTAAGTTACTAAGTTACTATGAAGTCAACGTGTGGTTTGCTTAAATGCGTTCTTAGGTTACTTTAAAGGTAGGAGGTACTTCTATGTTTAGGAAAATTCATACGCAAAGTCGTGAATATTTTTTATGGCAACGATGCTCTGCTATATTCGAAAAAATAAAAGTTTGTTTGCACAAATATGGATACATATTTCGATGAATTATATGACACATAATTTACAATATTCCCCTGCTATGGCATAAATGTGATGGCCCGGGAAAGAACAATCTACCGCGTTAGTGGCGAGTCTAGTTAGGTATCATCGTTCTCAGTTCTGCCGCGCCATATTACGCATTATACTGCTCAGTAAACCTCCGATGTCAATGAATCATGTCACCTTAAATCGCTACGAGTTTTTGTTACATTGTTTTTATAATTTGGTAGTACGTAGAAGTAGGTTAAAGTTGTACCACGCCACGAAATGTTATCAGTATGTCGAGAAAAAGATAATGCAAAACCTTAACAACTAACTACAGATAACATAAGGTTCACTGACGGTCGTAATGTACACCTCAATTCACCCATAATATTCTAAACAGCAATTATTGGTTAGATAAAAAAAAACATCATCAAAAACATTTGAAAGTAAGGAAAAATGTTATTTGAATATTCAACAAACCACTAAAATGTACACAAATACCTACAATAACGTGGTATTATAATGCTCGACTATGTTTCCACGTTTATCTGCTGTTCTAATTAAAATGATGTTGACACGGAGCCTGCAATTTCAGCGGTTTGCTCTCTCGGGCCATTCCAGGGCACCTTTTTAATTAGGTGTTAAAGACGCTCCGAAGCTGAAAGACCGTCTCCAATTGAAAAGACGTGGCGCAGAAAATAAAACCGACGACAGATGTGAAATAACAAAATATGGGGATTAGGAAATAATAAATCTGTGTCACGCGAATTATAGATTGCATGTATGTATGTGCATATGTAAGCAGTATTTTGTACTACAACTTAGTGTAAACGAGTTCAATGTAAAAACATAATTTAAAAATTTAATTCGACTGTATTTTGTGGAAATATATCAAGAAACGCATTTTCGTATATTTCGTGAACGTGAAGATTTTCTAAGACAATATTTATATTTCGGTTACGAGAGCGACAGAGTGTCGTGTGTCGGGTGTCGGTCGAGGGCAATTACCTACGCCCTACGCGAAATGACGAACGGCGCATTTGGAAATGAAAACATGGTCTCGATCTGTCGTCTAGCAACTAATATTGAACAATACATGCCAGTGATTTAGAAAGTGGCTGGCGGTGTGGGCGCGGGGCGCCGTGCCCTCCGGACCCTCCCGCGCCTCCCTCGCCGCCTTTGTCTCAGTAATGAATCCGCCAAACGCCAAACGTCACCGCGCAGGCTCCACCGGCCCGTGCCACGAATCATATGCCAATCGGCAACCCGACGGAAACTCGACCTTTTAACCGGCTCGGCTAAAACTAATTTCCCGTCCCCGTCCCTCCGACATGATACCTTGTCAACATGCAGCGATAGGAATCTGTTTAGGAGGAACGTGACGTTTTAGAAAATATCCCGTTAAATGCAAATTACGGACGCCGCGATGGAAACATAACGGTTGGTGGAATAAATTAGATAATGATTATGGGCTCAGTGCTGCCATCGATCCACGGCGGTACCGTGCAGTGTGGTAGCCTGATGGTGCGCGGCGGGACGGCGGCCGGGGCGCTCCGACGGCGTCTGAAAGCGCCCGCAGAAACAAACCACCTGACTGACGGGGGCCCGGCAGCCATTTGTAAAAATTGCCTTCGCCGCCATTTCTGCGCGAGAATTTCATATTTGGAACGCTGCGGGGTGGAATTCGCGAGTAGATTTGACATTTTCACCATCATGGCCGCGCCAGTTTATTGTTTCTAAAACAATGCACGGCGATGGTCGTTTCGCCTTCCATTGTTTAGACCGCCGCCATTTTTAATTCGAAAATTAGGGGTCGGGTTCTCGTTATATACCTACGGGGAACAAAGGAGAATCGTTGATAGCGAACGGCGAAAATCTTTTTAAAAGTTATCACTACCTGTCAAGTTTTCTACAACATTACTTTCACATCTGTAAATTTTAACTCGAAAGCTAACAAAAAATGAAGAAAAAAGCTAATCCTACGTATTTGTGCTGGAATCCAAACGTTGTCGTTTCAAAAACAAACATCCCGTGAGCAGTTCCGTTCGGTGCGTTTGAACGAAATGTTTCACAATTACAGATGTGTTACCGGACACTCGATACACTCTGCGAAAATTAACACATTATTAACCGGTAACGTCTACAAGCGTCTCCGTTACTCCGGGCTCGCTGAAGGAAATGAGTTTTTTTCTGTCAACGTTTAGGTGACAAGCGCCTGATGGTCTCTACGTCGCCGCTACTTTGGTCCTTGTGTATTGAGAGATAGAGGCGTGAATGTCGTGCGCGCGGCGTGTCGCGGCCGGTGTCAGATGACACGGGCGCCGCAGTTTCGCTAAGTGGCGACAGTTACAATAACAACGTGTTAATATTCACCGCTTTGGCCACTTCGTGTATCGGATTCTGTTTCTTTTAACTACTCACTGAGCGCGGTTTTGCCTGCCGTTTTGACAGAGGCTACAACACTCAGGTTTCCAAATAAAGCATTTAATTATACTTAGGTTATTTTCGTGCAGTAAACATAAGGTTAGTTAATTTTAGTGTAAACTTGAAATTCAAGTATTTCGAGCACGCATATTAGT
This sequence comes from Aspitha aspitha aspitha, assembly GCA_018246895.1. NCBI lineage: Eukaryota > Metazoa > Arthropoda > Insecta > Lepidoptera > Hesperiidae > Aspitha > Aspitha aspitha. The sequence goes on along the minus strand of DWGJ01004429.1, from coordinate 356 downwards.
ACGTTGTAACGTTGTGGGCCTAACATTTTCAAAGTATTCCATCAACCAAATTCATAAAAGTACCACTTCAATAATTATGGGTATGTACAGACTGGCTAACAATTAACAATTAGGATTTCAATATCCAACAAATAATCTCAAATGTCGATCCTAACGCAGCTGCAGTACGCGACGGCCGAATATTGTAGCGAAATATCAGTTTGTCAATACGGCGCGCCATCCGACGTATCGATGTAAGCGAATACCGAAAACCAGTGGACTAATTAGTGTTGGTCGTGAAGTGGCGGGCAAATAGCTGCGTGCAGGACACTCGAGCCGCCGCCGCGCCTCCTCTTACCATTCAATTAGATCGGCGG
>DWGJ01004428.1:0-11638 GCA_018246895.1 Aspitha aspitha aspitha | reverse complement strand
GTAAATCTTATCGAATTAATGAAGACTTTATCGATCTGTTGCTCTTTTGTTACAGTTATAAATGTTCTTTAAAAGCATGCAATAACGCAAACTTTGGTAGAAAGGTAAACTGTATTAATTTATCGTAACATTGAGTAATGAACACAGTTTGACACAGAGTAATAGAAATCTATAATAAATGTCTATTCAAACAACAAAGTGTTTAAGCAATTTGACAGAAACACGAACAAAAAGGGGGCCATGGTGGCCTTGGTCTGTTTAAATGATCTTAAGTCAAGAAAGCAGGGCTGACGTTGCATTAGCGAACAATGAACCTTGAAACTAACCCGCCTAGATCCTCTTTATCTTCAACGATTGTTGTAAACACAAAGCCTCTAACTAGCTAAAAGCTTTCACTCGTATATTTACATTGCGGTGTACAGTCGTACACAACTACCGGTATCGCGAATTATTAAATTTTCAATTGCTGTTTTCTGCGGTAAACAAATAGATGATATTTATTGGGTTTCGTGTTATATTTCCGTGGACTTATGAACAAAAATTTGCCTACCATAAACCTTTAGGCTATTTTAAGTGTTATACTTACCTACATATGCATTAAAAATCCCTAACCTTATTAGTAAGCACATATTGTTTTCCAAGTAAACCATGGTATGTAATAGGTCTTACATACCATGTTTTGTTTTAACGTTACACAGTTGTCTTGCATTAATTAAAAAAACATGCATGAATAAAACAACATAAATTTATATCTTACAGACGAACAGACAAAAGAGAGTAGGCTATGTAAAGCAGTTCATAAAAGTTCAGTTACGCAAATAGGACATCTTGACAAGAAAAGAATTACTTTACACGCACAAAAAAGGAACAACGTGTCTTGTCTTATTTGAGACATATGATATTAAATATCATTTACATTTGGACGCAAATGTATCATAAATGATAAACATGAAATTTCGAAAACGATTCTCAAACACCAAATAAAATATTGTTGAAACAAAATTCGAAATTGCATTGGAAATTTTGTAATTAAACATACAAGATTAAGTACCACTTTTGTGCGCTACCTCGAACAAAACTGCTTTAATTCTAAAGAGTAATCATAAATGTCACCTTGTGTGTGATTTTTGTGACGAATAAGTTGCTTTACGTGTTCTGGACAATTTTATTTGTAAAACTCATTTAATGGGCTTTAAAAGCAGGTACAGAATTTTTTAACGTTTTAACACAGATCGGAATGTCGGTAATGACCCTATTGATACATACAGGTGAACGATTTTCGAGACGTCCCTAAGGTTAAGTGAAAATTGCATGGAATGCGTAGTAATGGCTTGTCAAAATGGATCATATTAAATGATTTACATATCAATATATGATATTATTTTCTAACTTTTTTTTAAGCTCACAGACACCACAATAGCCACGTGCGAATTGGCAAACTTCACCAACATCTGAAAATATTTATATTTATAGGTAGGTACTTCATGTAGGTTTCTTTGCGACGTTTGTCATCAGCGGCACAGCGAGTTATATTCAAATTTTAAGTTAGATGTTTAAAAGCACGAAACTTTGTATTTAACCAAGGTTTGGATTTAACCAAGACCGTCCGACTGAGAGACGGAATTCCAAACTACTGCTCATGGTATTTAAATGCTAATGAAAAACACTAATGACATAAAATAATCCTTATTGCAATTAACGTAAGTGCAAGTTTGGCAACTTGGAAAAGTAAACGTTAGTTGCGAACAATCTCACAAGTTATCCGCGTCTCCCCAAAATTAGGACAGCGTGAGGAAGACAACTGTAATCCTGTTACTCAAGACGAGTTAATCAAATAAGTACGTGAACGCAGGCACGAGTAGTATTGAGAGCGCTGTATTTCTACCCATAACAATGCGATAGATTTGTACGATTATTTGATACGTCCTACCTATAGTTAAGTATACACATAAACAATCTCAGTTCAGTATTTGTAGATCTGGATCCGGACCGAACGTAACCCAATCGGCTCTAAACGGTTTTTATATTGTATACATTTATCAAAAAACAAATACCTTCTATCGTTTTATATCGTTTCTCATCTTCTTGATATAGTAACGTGATAAACCGTGAAAACCAGGTCGACTACACGTTAAATTGGGCCAATAAATATTTTCTTGATACTGTAAATACCTTTTTTTAATTCAGCTGATCCGATATACCTATGTAAGTGTTACAATGCAGTTTTTATACAAAAATAAAAATTGAAATAAAACTAGAATATCACAATAATTTTTAAAGTAGGCCATAATGGCAAGAATTAAGCAGAGGTGATTGTGTTTACGTTAAATACGTAAACGCAAAACATCTCTCACATACACCAACGCACACAGGTAAACGTTTTAAAAATAACGATAAGAAAACAACGACCACATTCATAGTGTTCATAGAAATTTTATTCAATAATACAGAAGACAGGATTAACTGGGCTTGATAACGCTTCGTTTGAACCGAACTCATCTGCGGAGCTATTGCTTTTTTGAGCTCCGAATTTCATATACCGACAGACTTAACTCGGAGATTTGATCCCTTATCGCTTTATAAATGTTATGTTTAAAAGACAATAAAAACGTTTTTTTTAACTGAAAAAAAAATAACTATTCAATTGAGTCGACGCCATTTTGGTAATGGAAAATAATATGACGGAGCTTAATAAATATTAAATTACTTCAAACTCAAAAGCTTGTTATAGAAATCCCAGTATTATGGGACAATCAAACACGTAAGGTCCCGACTCGGAACAGAATTGAAAATGGTTCGGAGCTCTGCATCGCATTTAAACCGGAACACTGCGTGGCACACCGACAACGTTGACTAAAAGCCTATTATTAAATATCACTCCAAATTCCATAAGAACTTTCATTCAAAACCGGATACTTATAACAAGTCCTTTTTCGTTGCACAGTTCATAGGCGGCAGTGATCATTGACTATTAGATGACGCGTCTGGCTGTTTACTACGAGTACGTTAAAAGAGTATCATTAAAAAGGTAGAAAAATTAACTAACAGGTTTGTTTAATGTATTACGTCTCCTTTTATTTTAATAAACTAGAACTCGGAGTCACTATCATATATTATACAAAATCAAGTGAAATCGAATAACAAATAGCAAACTTTACCTGCATTTGTTCCCAGTGTCACATACTGCAATAGAGTAGGTGTTTGTTGCAGTTCCGTTAACTCTTGTTTGAACTTAAAATAACTGAGAGCTCTATCGTAGTTCCGATCGCAAAGTGCTTCAATCTAGTTATATTCACTGTTACATTCTACTAACGTGTTCGCAATATTATGTATTCCCTAATTTATTTTCTACACTAGAATTTTTATTCTATATCTGTATACATATGAATTATAACAAAACAGTATTTCGTTCAAGTACATCGTTGACATATAAATAAAATATTTACTGTAGATAAATTTCCACTATCAGTTCCCGTGAATATTTAGAAATTTCTCTGATAAATAGTGGACAGTACTTGGAAAAATCATTAGAACTCACATTGCAAAGGTACGTAACAGTAAAAGGAAATGACCGCAATGGAAAGCATGCGAGGGAAATATATAGGGTGGAATTGAAATACCGGTTCTTTAATATCCCGTTGGAAATCCGTATTTTCATGGAAATGAATGAGAACAACATCGGAGTGTAACCCACAAGGATTAGATACAACAAAGTTTTATAATGATATGTATAAATTTTACGTATGTTATTTTTACAGCTTTTGCATTTTACTAAGTTTTTCATTATGCTAAATAATCACATCAGATAACCATGATAAGGACAAGTGGTAGTGCCCGGTTTGCACATTGAGTTATGTGTCAAATTGCATGATTCGAACTTAAGATTCTTAAGATACTTAAGACGCCATCTGTTGAGGAAAAGTTGAAGTTCGCCTCGTAACAAAATGTTGCGTGCCTATACACGCAGAAGCAGATTTAAATTACACAGAATGTCTCTCTGTTACTGTCTGTAAAATATTACCACAACTACATCGCCAAGTTCATTAATCCAGATAGAAGCAACTACAGATAATATTCGGAATTTATTAGAAACAATTGACGCTATTTCGGTCAACCCCATTGTACTGTATCACATAAATAAACAATGATCAGACATGCAACATTTGTGTTAAATTTGCATAAAACAGATATAAATGTATAAATGTACGTTTCTGTAGAGCTGTTTACGGAGGACATAAATATCAGGTGCGGACAGAATACGCCGCTGATACCCATTCTCACGATCACTAGACGTTCATCGCTATTCCTTTACACGCTGCATGAGACACCTGCAGTTATGGGCTTATGTTGCTCGTCGTTTACACTACTATTGTTAACGTTTTATGCTTGTTTATTATGACTAGTTTTTCATACTTCTGTTTTGTTGTAAAGATTATGATGGATAGAGAATACGCATACTTAACTAAATTCAAACAGTACAAAAGTTTTATTTGAGTCAGTATAGGCACATGGTAAACTTTGATGGTAAAAAATGCTTGATTGAATTAATTTGTTACAATTATATACAGTTAGGTTATAACCAAATATGTATGTTGAAGCAAAACCATAGGCTCCATATACGAACACGTATTAGGCAGTAAAGGACTCGCGAACGTTAATTACGTCTTTACATACTTGAAATTTATAACCGTAAATCATTGGCACCTAATTTCAGTGTATTTCCTGCCGTAGCTAACGCGGATCTAACATAAATCACAAGCTTTGCATAATACCTGTGTTTGATGCGTGACAGCGCCCTTAAACATTGAACGTGATCAGAATTCTAACAATTTGTTAATGTGAACTTCAATAGAATTTTACAGATATTAGCGATAATCATAAAACGCCTCTACAAAAATATAACAGTGTCTTAGGCATCAGCAATTTTGAAACTGGTACGAATTAGTCTTACTATGTATTATAAGTACGTTTATTAATCATATCTCTTGATAACATTTTCTTATCCTAAAGCAAGGCTTACATATTTTCACCATTATTCGCTTCTTGAATCTATTTTATTTACTGGCTTTTTAAATATACCTCAAGAAAATTATATGCGTTCATTACTCATTTTTCCATTAAATGTTTTTTGTTAGAATATTTGTCTATCAATAACATATTATATTCAAGAAAATAAAGGCAAAGATTAATAAAATATTGCTGTAAACATTCTTGTTAAATATTTTTCCCTAACACCTTCCATGAGGGTTTATTTCAGAGAAAAGTGTGAACTGAATATTTATCACGAAATAGAGATCCCGTAACGAACTAAAATAGCCAAATAAGAAGGTCTTAATGCGGCAGTTACTGAGCCACCCTACGTGAATGGTGGATCATTAGCGCTGTGTTGTAGCGAATTACCGTGACACTCATGCCCGGACTGCGTCACGTTTAGTGTACAATTTTTACACTGCAAGTACAATAATTTCGCGTACTTGAAATAACAGTCATGCGCAATAACACTGTCACGTGCAGTACCGAGAACAGATGTAGGGTAAGTAAGTGTACCGTACATTTTTACTGCCGAACTCTACCTACTATTACCAACATTTACACGTTATCTACTTGATATACTTCTTCGTAACCCACACATCTGCTTTGATGACACTCACTTTAGGTGATCAATATTGTGCAGCTTTATATTATAAAGTTCATTAGATTTAAATATACGCCTTCAAACTTTGTTTAATTATACTACATATTATACTATGTACATACTACATACATACGTACTTCCGAAGCACTGCATTTCGTATTACATATCAAATATATGTTCACAACACGCATACATAATACTTTCAATTTCGTTTATTATTGTCAGAGCGACAACATACATATTAAAACATCAAATAATTTCAAACTAAAATTTACGAGGCTGTCAAATAGGATCATTATGCGAAATCAGAGCACCAAATTACCGCACTCTAACATTCATCCATGTCACTACTATTGAAAGGCGTTGGTACATAAATTGAGAGCTCTCGTGTGTAAATCGAGTGTGTTCTGATCTCACTACAATCCTATATTTGTTGATATCCTTCAGGTTTGAGGCAAACATTTAGAATGAATAATACATTGGGGCTGCACAGTGGAGTAGGTATGCTGTCTAACCCTGCTGCAAGAATAAGTTATATACAAACAAAGCACTAATAACCCACCTTTCTCACTGCTTATCAAAGTACGAATCTCAACCATCTGTTTCGCACATTGGTACATTATGGTTTCTAGAGTTTTCTAGACAATAAATTTTAATAAATTCTATTCTGAGATTCAATCTAGTTTAAGTCTTAGAGTAGCTTTCTCTGGACTAAGTGTTTAAACTACTTTAAACAGCCAGTCAAATATTTACTAAAGAGCGTATTGTATATTTAATATCGAAGTTTAATATCTCGTAAATATAAATCTCTACATTACCTACTGATGTCGGTATATTAATAACTATATACGTACTCGTATATGGTAAACTGCAAAGCGTATTACGTGATCATTTTCATCCTTATAATTTGGAATACAACACCAAGCAATTACAGATAATTATCATAATCACGCCGTAAAAGCATTTAGGATATACGATCTGTATTAAAATGTAACATGTAAATGTATGATTCTGCATATATGTACATAGGTACAAATAATATGCGTAGTAATAATGAGTAATCTGCTGCGTTGTATTTTGACGTTAAAGTTATTAAACTTTCCATTAATTGATGCACATGATATGAAAAAGTAATTTTGTGATTTATAAAGTATTCTTTTTAATAAAATACATTCATTTGAAACCAATTTACACCGACGAAATAACATTTGGAATCCATTATACATAGTGGGAATACAGGAAAAATACAGATTTTACTAAAAAAATGATTGTGTCTCAAAGCTCGATGTAACTTGTGAATTCATGTACATGTGCTTGAAAGCTCGTTGGGAATCAAAATAGCTGAGTAATGAATTTGTGAGAATATTTAAATGCCGATCCCTTAAAGTATATTATTCGAGTTAAGCCCCGTAATTAAACCTATAAATGGTGTTCCACTTAAAATATCTCGAAAGAATTATGAAGGGAAAAGCGCCATCTCGTCGGCGGATTCGTCGACTGAATCTCGTCGCCGAGTGTAATTAGCCGGTGTAATTAATGTCATGGCACGTGAAATGTGACGCGGCATTGCCTGCGTCTTTCATGCTGCGATCACAATTATGTCACGGGAACATCCCGCTCTTTAGAACATACCTACATACGTTAAAAAAGGGAGATATAAACGACAGTCGTCGTGTGGAATATTTAAATTCCTTCAATATTCATTTATATTAGGTCTGATATACTGCAAATTGGCAGGAGCCGGAAAATGCGTTTTTAATGAAATGGACCAGTGGTATGAAAGTATTTTTAAACAGCCATATCAATTATTGAGCCATTAAGATATGATAATTACCGAAACTGTAAAATTTATTTGTTTGTCACTGTTCAAAAGTCATCGAACTGGTAGTATATTATAACATCTTCTATAAATTTGAATAGGTACAAATTGTTCTCTTTGAGATGCATAGGTAAATATAAACGTCATTTCATTTAACCGATCTCAAAAAATATATACAAAATATATTGCTATCTTAGCGAAAATTAATCTTGACGACGACGACTTGAAGGCATTTGTGAATGTAGTGAATACTTAACTGTGTGTAATTAGCCGGTATAATGAAATTTGGCACGTGCCATATCTCACGGTTCATTGTCTAGGTTAGTATACACCAAAAATAATGATCTTGTTTATTCACTTATTTGACCATCTAAAGAAGTGTGAATAAATTACTTTTTCCTGACAGAAAGTCCTGTCAGCATGTTAACTTCTTCTGGAACGTGAAAAAGTACAAATCTGTTTTAAAGCGTATTAAATCCTTAGTTAAATCTACTTAAATATCTAGTTAAATCTACGTAAATCTACTTAAATAGTGGGAATAGTTTTGCAAACGAACGTCGCTAATTAATACTCGATGACAGAAATAGCAAGTTTCAATTAGAAAATATGAACAATCCGTAGAAAACACTTAAAGTGAAAAAAAATAAAAAAATTGTATTTACGTTTCCAATATAATAAATGTAACACAGTATAGTAGGTAGACAAAATGCATAGCGCGACCATACGCGGTTACGGCAGCATGTGCGAATGACAGAAAGGCATTTGTTATCAATTTATCGACAATATAAAAATTGTTTGTGCGTAACGACGTTAAAACAATATGCACCAAGAGGCGTGATGACAGGAATATATGGTTTGTGATAACAGCTATGAAAAGTTGCCGAATATAGAGCGCGTTAGAGCATGGTGGACATGGAAGACAATATTTACAGCATTTTGTTATTAAATATTTACATATAATTTCAGCATAATCAATACAGCATTTTCAGATCCACATAACAACATAGGTACATGAAATAGATTTTGTTTCAGTTTAAGATTTTTAATTATTTTACAAATAGTTGTTGCGCAATTATCAATAAGACTTAAGAGCATCTACTGATACCAATTTCAAACGATTTCTATTTTTAATAAACAGAAAATTTTTATAATACGATATAATGAATAATTCATATTAAGCTAACCTAATATGATGCTCCAAGGTTGTATCAGTCCGGTTTGATGGTTATATTCAAACTTCAATACAGATGGCATGTGTAGTGCATGCTCATAATTATTCAAAGCGGTACAAACTTGTAGTATCTACATAATGATTTAACTCCGTTCAGGTTCAGTTCAAAATTCAGTTTATTAACACTCCTAACACTCAACATTACTATTAAAAGCAACGAGAAAGTGCAATTATGTTGCCAATATCTAAAATACGTATTTAAAAAACATTAAATGTAATTTTGAAACGTATGAACAAGCTTCAAGGAAAATAACTATCACGTAGCGTACCTTACCCTATAATATGCACAATCGAATTGTTATAGTTATATTCGTTGTGATGTATTGCTACCTACCTACTCGTATTTGCTAGCATACTTTTATAAAACAGTAGGTACCTAACTGAAGAAATTACCATCAATACCCTATTTCCTAGTAACCTAACACAAACAAACAACTCATGTTTGATATGTCTGTTTAATATTCCAAACGAAATGCAGTCCATATAATTACTATTGTCATTACGTCCAAGTGACAACACAACTGTGTTATTTGCATTATGGAAATGAAATAAGTTTCTAAGGGCCTGAATGTATGCAAGCACTTTAACAATAATCGTCTAAGTGTACTAAGTTCGTAGATAAATCGGCGAGAATTAAATTTTCCGCGAATATTTTGCGAACGTAACGGAAACTTATGAGCTATGGAAAGCAGAAAATTGTCGTACTACAGTTTGGAGCCGCATTTGTTAATTTTGCGAGCTGGAGGTTACTATCAGATCGATCCTCGATCGCCAAAATTGCACAGATTGTTACACAATGTTTACATGCGCGTTACCTTCACTTTGATTTTCATCTACACTATTCAACAAGCTATTCAACTATATAAGGTATTTATTATATTTATTGCCAATTTAATTGCCATACGTCGATTAGTCCATAGACTTGTTTTTAGGCGATCTTGGATAGATCAATAATAATAAGAGTTCCCGTATCCTTTGCTTAATTTAAAGGTTTAAAAATCACAGAGATGTAGCAGATTTTTGTTAGGTAGCAATCTGAAATCAATCTTTTATATATAAAAATGAATTACTGTAATGTTTGTCCTCGCATAACTTCCAGACGACTGACCAAATCGGATGAATCTTTATTTTATGTGTTCGTTATTGTCAGGAGAAGGTTTGTTTGAAAAATATATATAAAAAATAAAAGCAAATATTTAAAAATGAAATAGGGCAGAACAAAGTTTGCTGGGACATCAATATTTTCTTATTATTTATGCAGAAAGGATATAGCAAAGGCGGAGGCGGCAGTCGCCAGTGGCCGCTTTTTATGCTATAAATAAAATACTTAAGTTTAGACAAGGATTTAATACTAAGATACATTGCATGATAAACACACATCGCTTCATAAATAATACTGGGATTAAATCCTTAATAACTGTCAATAAAAGCACAATATATTTTATAGTTTCAATAAACATTTACTGAGTCTAGACTGTACATAAAATGAAAATACTTGCGAGGTTTACTTGGTTCAGTGACGTAAAGGCCTATTAAATATATAGAATGTTTATTTACGAAACTTTGTTTATTTTGATTCTATTGCCGAGAGAAACAAATATTTTTCTTTAAAGTAACTGTATTCAATATTTTAAATAGTCGGAAACAGCTAAAATTAATGTTAATTAAGATAAAGCATATACCTACTAAATTTTAAAAATTAGTTTTGAATAAAGATTAAAAAAACTTCCTGTCCATTTCGAACTTTAATAAAAAGATCATTTTTCTTGCTTTACTGTAAAAAATCATAGACTTAAAAATTTCGAATATCACACACACAAACAGGAACAGATTCAAAATGTCTGATTGTGAGATTGAAACAACTACAATTTTAGATTTATTTATTGTTATACCTATGTACCAAAAATTAAACTAATTTAACGATGTGGTAATTCGGACGAACGCAACGGCTTCATACGAATTTTTAAAGATATGACAACATATTAATAAATGTTGTACATAAAGGTACGAGAAGATATGGATAAGGTAATGGGAATAATGTTCCTGTTCTTGACACACACTGATTCTATTTACAAGCAAATTGTTCTGTGGGTTAGAGCTGATCGAATTGAAGAACTGCTGGGCATAATGAAGGGTAAGATTATTTTCAATTAAATCAGTCATTTTTTTCTTTAGTTAAGTGATTAAAAAAACAGCTGGATATGAAAAAACAAACTGAAAAATTTTACAGGACCGTTGTATAACCAGGGAGAGGCAGACCATACCGTGTGCCTATTACGAACGGCTTTGCACGGAAAAATCCTTGTTCGAGTGAATAACATCATGGCCTTAATAACATGTTTTCTCTGGGTGCTATTCCCACTAATACTACACTTACAGGGAAAACACGTCGATTTTGCAATATGGCTACCCTTTGACGTGAATGTGAACCCGCAGTAAGTGATATTGCTTTGGTTTGGCTAGATGCTATTGCTTATTGCTCTTTCAGTCCAAACCGCCAAATATTACGAATTGCTATTTTTGCTGTTAGCTCCGCCTATACCTACTCGTAAATGGATTGGCTTTTGACGTTCGTTGGTCTTAGAGTAAGTCCCTACTCTAAGTTTTAGTTTTGCATATAACTTGTTTGTACATTTTACAGATTTTATATAAGCGTGATTTATATATGGATTATGACATCGTGGCTCGCGTTGTGCAATACTACAATCGACGTTATGGTGGCATTGCTACTGGCGCAATGTAAAACACAATTGAATATACTCAGGTTGTTTTTTTTTTATTGGAGCTTAAAACATTCTGTTACTCTTATACATATCCTTATACATATATATATCCTTATACTTATATATGTCGGCGTCGTTCCTTCGTTATTATTCTTCTCGCTTAATTTATTGTGGGCGTCAGGATGGATGAAGCCGAGAAACAGACTAAGTACACTTTTTTAACTAACTGA
>DWGJ01004427.1:0-11641 GCA_018246895.1 Aspitha aspitha aspitha | reverse complement strand
ATTAAATTGCCTAATTTGGGATCAGATAGTCGTGTGTGGAATTGTCCAAGTTATTTATTATTTATTATTATATATTATTTATTATTATTATGTTACTCGTACATATATACCTGTTCTTTCTTTTACGGTTCACTGCTTGTTTTAAGTACTGTTCAAATAAGTCCTCCAATGTTTGCATTAAAATATTTTAACCCAATTCTCGAAAGGCTAAATGGATTTTTTTTTACAAATTATTACCCACTAAGTTTCTCCGTGAGTTCGTTTAGTTTGTGTATATCTATTATCATTGTTATTATTGTTACACCATCTCGCGTGATCCCTGACGGGGTAGGCAGAAAGTAGCGAAAGCGCTCTGTATTTAACTCGCCGAAATGTCTTGTGACGACATAAGTTTTCTTATTGAGATAGGCTATTGATATCATATTTATTTGAAATTTTTCGGTAGCCTCTACGTAATTTGTAGTGAATGAACCTTTTAGGATTGTATTAAATAAATAAATAACTGTGGACAATTCCACACACGGCTGTCTGATCCCAAATTAGGCAATTGAATGTCTGTGTTATGGTAACCAGACAGCTGATAAACATACATATATATACGATATAGTACTTATATGGATATTATTATTACGCCCAGACACAGAACAGACAAATGTGCTCATCATACAAATGTTTGTTCTGGCTGGGAATCGAACCCACGACCTCCGGTTTTGCAGTCAGGGTCTCTAACCACTCGACCAAGAGGCCAGTCAAATTTACTTATTAATCCATTTCTTCATTTTGTATACCGAATACCATTTGAAAATAAAACTGCCGTTTCATCAATATGAATTGTAGGTAATTTGATATTGTTCGTTGTAATTGTCATTTGATCTAATGAGGTATATTATTGAGCAATGTAGCCTAGGGACAAATCCTGGCACGCACTTCTGATTTATTACGTGCATTTCATAAATTACGATTTAAATTTCACTCCCTCCAACTGTGATGGCAAACGTCGTGAAGAAACCCGCACACCTTAGAAATGTTATAAAATACTAGTTGACCTGACCACGCGTTGCCATGGTTACATATGTTAAATCATCTATGTCAAAATCCCGTACCATGCTGTTTGACCGACTAAGTGTTGTCCGAAGAATCCGAATAAGAAAACATTGATATTGCAAAAAACAATGAGACCATCAATTGAGATAAAAAATATCCTATCATTTAAGTTGGATCAAATAATCGATATGTACAACATTTCATTGAAATCGGTTCAGTGGTTTTGGAGATTATCGCAAACGAACATCGTCACACGGGATTTTTATATATAAGAGACTAGCTGTGCTCGCGGGTACGTCCGCATGGAAATCAGTATTTTCCCGTTTTTGTAACATTTATCATTGCTGCTCCACTCCTATTAGTCATAGCGTAATGTTATATAGCCTATAGCCTTCCTCGATAAATGGACTATCCAACACAAAAGTAGTTTGACAATTCGAATCAGCAGTTCCTGAGATTAGCGCGTTCAAACAAACAAACAAACAAACAAACAAACAAACTCTTCAGCTTTATATATTGGTATAGATAAGAGATATAATGTTTGCTGAGGTGTTTTAAGCGTATTTATTCCGTAATTGAGCAGCATGGTGGACTGTGGCCTAAAACCAACTCACTATGAGAGGAGACCCGGTCCAGCAGTGGCCTAATAAAACGGTCGATAGAAAAGGTTGCCTATTACTTTTATCGATTTTGTCTAGGTAGTTATTTCCGTTATTTTTAGCTTTCTTCAATGTGTCTAGTGTACAGTCAATTCCTTTTGGCTGTTTGTTATGATTCGTAATTTGCATTACTGTTGGAGCGTTTAATTGTTATAAACCTCAATTAGCATTTCTCAAGGCTGCTTTGTTTTTTGACAGGTATGTTATTTATGACGCTCCGGCTAAATTTATTTCCCATATATTATATTACGTTGATATATTGATTTTATACGTCCACTAGGTATCGCGAACTTCTCGGTACACCTACTCGGTATACCTCGGTATACTCTTTATTTCGTCCAAAAGGTTATAGTTGGAGTGGCCCGAGTTGGAGTCATGCCGAGTAGCGGAGTTGTACTCGGTTTGATTTTAACCATGTGGCATATTCTGCCCAATTACTCAGTTAGATTTATGTTGATTTATGGCTATCATAGAAAGTTTAAAAGTTTGATTTTGGCGCGGTTTTAATTTAGAAAATTTCGCACTTTTAACTACAGTTGTAGGTACTCAGCTCTGGAATCTAACCAGGGCCTGATTAACCCTTGGGCTAATTAGGCTGCAGCCTAGGGCGCGAGGATCGGGGGGGGCGCGATGAAATCGTATCTTCGCAAGCACTATAAATCTAGTTTAATTATTTATTCCCTACATATTTCAACTAAACCGAGAAAAAACACTAAAACTAAATGCGGTGTAAACGAACGAATAGCATGACTACGAATCATGTTAACTTTTTTACAAACAAAGATAAAAGTAATATACTACTGTTGCCGACCGTAACACATTATTAGCCTAGGGCGGTCAGAACTCTTGATCAGCCGCTGGTTGGAATGGGTTGGTCACTAAACATACGAGTATATGCACCTATCCGCATAGGACGAGCGTGGTGCAGGATCTCCCAAGCTTTCCGTAATTGCATGAAAACCCATCTCCAGCACTGGGACGAAATATGGATTGAACCAAATTAAATTAATTGTAACAAAATTCGTTATTATGAGTAGCCACTGCTAAGAGTGAAAAGTAACTACGTAAGATGTGATGAACATGAAATATTCATTAAAGATACCCGATTTTTGCGAAGTTTGTCCACATTTTGGTGATTATTTCTCTTACAGCATCGTCTCGATCGTCAGCGAGATGTGAGATCTTAGTGTTTAGAACATATGCTGTATCATCGGCGTGTGAGGTTCCCTGTTTTTTCAGTTGCATCGTTGCCTTCATATAATTAATTTTTCCGTCATAAGATAATTGGTAAAGATATACAGGTACATCTAGACTCGCAATTATTTCACTGCTCAGCCATATGCCTGCCACAAAGTCGAAATCACCGAAGAAATCAACGGCCATTTGATCATCGTAATCACAAGCCTGAATGTTTTCTGTATATGCTGACAATAACAGTGCATTATATTTATCTTTATCGATTACATCAAATTCGTATGGCCAAGTACCAATAAAATCTTTCCTCTCTATAAAAGCCATCTCTGCAGACTGTTTTATTAATTTTGTTAAATATCCCTCCCTGTTACAAAACCCTCTTAATATTGGTACGCGATTAAATCTTCCTTCATGTAAAAGTTTGTACGGGGTTTCTGTCAATACGGAATCACCATTACCAAAGTCTTTTTCGATGGTCGGTACAAAATTTAAAGCCAGTCGTTTGGTTGTATACGTCTCGATCAATTTAGTGGCAGCTCCAACTAGCATTTGTGCAGGGGAAGTAAGCAAATAACTATAAATAGCTCCGTTATCTTCAGTTGATCCTTTATAATCAATTTCTTCCAGTAGTTTAATAATAGCTTTTTTGAAGTCATAATTAATAGCCCAATGATTTAAAGTGCTTCCTGACTGAAGAATCGCTTTGTGAAATAGTCCCGTGGCGAGAGGCGATAAAATAAGATATTCACACGAAGCAGCTCCAGCACTTATTCCTTGAATCGTTACGTTAGATTTGTCACCCCCAAAATGTTCAATGTTGTCTTGGACCCATTTTAAAGCTTGGATTTGATCTTTTAGGCCCATATTTCCTGCTGCCTCTGGTATATCTAATGATAGAAATCCAAAAATTCCCAATCGGTAATTTATTGTAACCACAACAACCTCATTGTCTAAAAGAAAATCTGGACCTGTTTCACTTTTTAGGACACCGCTTCCGACAAAAAAGCCACCACCATGTATAAAGGCGATCACTGGCAGTAGCGATTGTCTATCATTTGACAATTGTGGAGTGAAAACGTTTAGATACAAACAGTCCTCACTACCGAGCAGTTGTCCAGTAACCTGGTCGATCTGACAGGAGATTAGATTTTCACTAACCGTTGTTGCATCTCTTTCGGAAATCCAGGGTTCAGGTGGTTGTGGGCTCTGTAAAATTAATATAATCAATATAAACTGCAGATATTTTGAGGATTTTGATATTCTGATACTCAGATTAGTTCGAAAATTTTGTAGGTAATTAAAATTAAAATTTAAAACCGGTAAATTAAAATTAAAATCGGTAATTTAAAAATTTACCTGGAATCTTAATTTTCCTGTGGGTGGTTTCGCATACGGTATTCCCAAGTATTCATAATATTCCATTCCTTTAACTGTCTTTGCTTTTCCACCTTTCAAGGTTCCTTGCCTGATAGTTACTTTAGCCATTATTTTTCCGTGCGCTATGATTTAGGCAGGTACGGTTCGACTATACTGGTATTATATTATTGGCTCAGAATATTTGTTGTAAAGATATCTTATCTTCAATAAGTGTACAAAACATCGTCAGTATCGTAGTTATCTACGTCTGTGTATTGTGTATAATAATACCACATGTATTTTCCTCATCGGCTAACAATGTTAGTATGGTAATCATACTAAGTAAGTGAATTATTAAAGAAATATGTATTTAAAGTGTAAAATTCTAAAATGAAATCATTAATGTACCTATAGTTTTTCATCTCTAGGATGTTATTGCCATAGGCCTTTTTTAGAGGGCATAGATACAATTTCGTGGCCAACCTTATCAATCCGAAAAATATCTGATATTTAGCTTAAAACTGATAAATTGACCTAAAGAATATTTAAAAAAATCCCGAAAATGTTCATTTGGGAACAAATTTCATGTATATGGTATGTTTCGAAATACTTGTGAAGTTTTTCAGTTATTGTAAAATATTTTCACATGCTACCACCCACTGTAGAACTGTAGCTGGATTTGTCTCGGTTGGCTTGCTCGTAATTTATTAGTGTATTATTTTTTAAACATATAAGTAGCGCTAAAGATTGTCGCAAACGCGAACCGCGTAATGGCGAATGGGCTATAAGGTCATGTACACATGAGGCGGTTTCTGCCGCACTCGTATCATAACCGATTAATAAAAATCTAAACTACGTCTAAATAAATAAATAACTGGGGACAATTCCACACACGGCTGCCTGATCCCAAATTAGGCAATTCAATGCCTGTGTTATGGTAACCGGACAGCCGATAAACATACATATATACATACGATTTAGTACTTATATAAATATTTTTTATTACGCCCAGATACAGAACAAACAAATGTGCTGCACACACAAATGTTTATCCTGGGTGGGAATCGAATCCACGACCTCCGGTTTTGCAGTCAGGGTCTCTAACCACTCGACCACGAGGCCTGTCGTAAAAGAATCTAAAGGACGCTTTGGGAGATAATTTTTAATGGCAAACCTCATTTCAAGAATTCATTAGCCCTTGAAATTTAATTTAATGATGTCAACTGAGATGGGCATTGCCAGAATTAATTTGAAGAGAGTCTGTTTACAAAACTTATTCTATTAATAAATTACAATGTACTATAGTTCATAGTAGAGCAGTGAGAGCCTAGTGGTTTGAAATGAAGCCTCCCACTCCAGGGGCTCTGGTTACGATCCTGGCACGTACCTCTCTGACTTGTTACGTGCATTTTATAACTGAAATGTACATAAATATTACTTGCTATAATGCTGAAGGAAAACATCGTGAGGTAAGGAGGAAACCTGCACACCTTATAGACGTTATAAAGTGTATAATATTTTGTACGGTGTGTAAAGTTTTCTAATTCGCATCTGGCCAGCGTAGTAGACCATGGCCTAAATCATTTCACTATGAGAAGATACCAGATCCAGCAGTGGACCAATAAAAAGGGGTCGGAAAAAACTTAGTAGAGGTACATGTGTAGGTATGTGTACCCTCCTGCAACCTCCTGCCGGCGCCCGAGTCAATGACATAAAATCAAGTAAAGGGATCCATTGAATATGTGTTAAAACACGCAAGGTTGTGTAAAATGAAACTTATTTAGTACTTAAAAATTAATAAGAACGCGGTGGATTCATTTGCAGAAATTGCAGCGTGTTTTCTTTTTTATGTAAAAAACTGCCGCGTGTGTAATAAAGCTTACAGACTAGCCTGGTGGACGGCGCCAGCGAGTCGCGCTGTAAAATACTCAGGTGCATCCGAATCGAAACACAGACTATATACAGCGTGTTGTTTTTAACTCATTGAACACGTGATTTAATAATAATTAATTGCACCACCATCAAAATGTGCGTTATGTTTGCGATTTCCGAGATAGAAACTAATAAGTTTGACTCATTAGACTTTAATTTAACTTATTTCATAGAGAGAAAATTGCTATTGGGTAATTTCTTCTACACGCTGTGCAATTTAATTAGGCTTTACTTTAAAATTCAGGTATGGTTGTACAGTTTTTATCCACTTTAATAATTTTAAGTGTTAAGGGTAGGTACATGTCTACAGCAGTTTGTTTTTTAAATTTTACAAATTTACTAAGAATAACAATAATTATTAATTATGTGATCGATTGATGATATTTCCCTTATGAGGCTATAAAATGCAGAGCTGAGAAAATCTTATATTAATTGACTGTTATATATGTAAGATGATATTTTAAAATAACCGAGTAATCTCCTATCAGGCTATGCAATGTAGACTATCATATATTGCAAATATTGTAATGAGGAATGTTAATAAATTATTGTCAATTTTTTTTCTCACAACTTTATTATACATACATATATTTATAGTAGGTATAGATATCTATTTGTTCTCTTTTCGTTTGCTTTTTAAAATATATCAAAACATAAACAAATCCATTGTGAAAGAAAACTTATTTTAGTCTTTTTAACTTTAAACAAGATAGAGTTTTTACAAGATACAGCCTGTAGATAAACGTGTTCCAAGATCCTTTCACGGTGCGGCGCGTGAGTCGTGATTTGATTCTTTCTGAGCGCCGACTGGTATTTTTTTCTTTTCTTAAACGGATTTTTTTAGATCCTGTAAAAATCAGTTTTGGCGTTACTTATTCATATTATATTATATATAAAGTTAAAATAAATTTACACCTTTATGTGCAACAATTACAATCTATGATGAAGTATATTTTTTTCATTGCATGTACCTACATTGAAATGAATTTTTTTTCATTTCTTAAGTCTTGTAAAAATGTAGAACAGTTTACAAAACATAAAGTAACAATTTAAAACTACATTTAGAAAAGGCTCTACAATGTCAATTCCAACTTTTGACGATGTGATAGATTTTGTGATAGATCTATGTACAATATAATGTTATAATCAATGCTATTAATCAGACTAATAATGTTAATAATAGTAATAAACATTCGCTGCACGCATGATCGTTTGTTGGAATTGGTTGGATCATTGCTGGGCCGAGTGCTCGCTTAAAATGTGATACTCTGTATTCTTGGTGTCTAAATACAATGAAGAAAATGAACTAGAGTAGTTCATTTTCTTGATTGTATTTATCAAACAAATTTATACACGTTTTTGCGCTTCAAATTTGCATAAAACCGTGCCGAGTAACTCGGCATGGTTTAAATCAAACCGAGTGAAACTCTGTATTCGGTTCTGGGCATAACATGAACTCGACTCATTTCTGGTTTCAATCAACTCAAAAATCAAAGTTGTATCTTTGCGCGTTAATGTTTAAATGGCGTTTACACGGTTTTAAACGGCCGTTCGAGACGGAAGTTTGAAACCACGGGCGTTTGAATGTCTCATGAAATTTGGCATAAAACAACTGTCTACACCGTTTCAAACAACTGCCTCCACTGTTTCAAACAACTGTCTACACTGTTTCAAACACCCGTTTAATACCGTGTAGCATAGCTTTTAATTGACGTAGTATTCCCACGGGCGCGCACCTGCGTCGGACAATACAATCGACGCCCGCATTCCGCCGCGCCCACACCTCGACGATACCTTGCCGCCGCGCCGAACACCATGCCGACCTGCCGACATTCCATCTTGGGAAGAACACGGTCAGACCACGTCTCCCTAAAAAGATGGAACGAGTATGTACAAAGTCGCTTCGGGCACTCTTGAACCAGTATTGGTTAGACACTAGCTGTGGTTTTCTTGAAGCAGAGAGGAGAAATGTTATTTCTCAATAACCCGATTGAATCTTTCCAGGGATGTCGCTGGCAAAACGTCCTTACTCATGAAACGTAACAATGTACTCGTCATTGAATTTACTTTGACTAATGAACCTCTACCTTCACCAATCCACAATGGAACCGCGTGGCGGAGTATGCTGCAGACCTCCCGTATACACAGCAGAGGCCCCAGCCCAGCAGCATATCACAACACACTACGTCCCGCCTTTTATATTACTTAACTATTGATCATGCCTTGTCAAGGGTATCTCCTCGTTATAAAATGTAATTGTGAACGTGTTGGTATTAGAATGGTTAATAGTAAATCGTACAAAAAGGTAAAACATAATAAGAACAACATATAGTTGGTTGTTCATTATTTAAATTTGCTGATTCAGTGCTCTACGTAGTGGTTTTCTACATTCGCTTGTGCTCAGGGTATTTATCAGTATTTATCAGTTTCGCGTTCCGCCTTACGTCGTCGTAATAAACGTTCCTATGCGTCGATCTCTATTTAAAAGTAACTTAGGGGCGCCGCATTGTATCAGTGTCCATTCGGACAACTACGAGTGCGTACCAATTAAAACCTAAATGTGATAAACGTTTCGACGATGGCTGCTGTCGGAAACTCACCTGTCGCAATTGAAAATGAAATAAAGGCTTCCGCTTTAGATCTCATCGGTAATACACCTCTTGTCGCCTTAGACCGTGTGTACACAGGACCCGGGAGAATTTTGGCGAAATGCGAATTTATGAACCCAGGTGCGTCTATCAAATGTCGGTCTTCACTGCACATGATAAAAGAAGCCCTTAAAAAGGGAGATCTGAAACCTGGCGCACCGGTGCTGGAAGTGACCTCTGGGAACCAGGGATGCGGTCTCGCTGTGGTCTGCGCGGTTTTGGGTCATCCTCTAACATTAACGATGTCCCAGGGGAATAGCAAGCAGCGTGCAGTGCATATGGAAGCTCTTGGTGCTAAGTGTGTGAGGATTCCACAAGTGGAAGGTACATATGGCAACGTCACACTCGCAGACGTGAAGGCAGCAGAAGCTGCAGGCTTAAAAATCGTTGAAGAAACCGGCGCTTACTACGTGAATCAATTCAACAATGAGGTCAATTCTGACTCTCATTACCACAGTACGGGACCCGAAATTTGGAGGCAGACGGGTCATCGTGTAGACGTTTTCATTGCCACTGTAGGTACAGCCGGTACCTTTGCGGGAACGTCTAAATATTTGAAGGAGGTTAACCCTAATGTGAAAACCTACGTAGTCGAGCCGACGGGCTCAGAGCCGATCAAAGGATGCGCTATAACAAAACCGCTGCATTTACTCCAAGGCTCAGGATACGGCTGTGTTCCAAATTTATTTAAATATGATACCATGGACGGAACTATCAGTGTCAGCGATGAAGAAGCAGTGGAGTATAAAAAGCTTATCGGAGAAAAGGAAGGTTTATATGTGGGTTACACTAGTGGAGCAAATGTCGCCGCCGCTGTGAAGCTTTTGAATTCAGGAACAATTCCTAAGGATTCCTGGGTGGTCACGATGCTTAACGACACTGGCTTAAAATATTCTTAGAACGTTTGTCTTTGATAATGATTTTATTTTTTCAAATTCATTTTTCACCTTTAGTCGTGTACTTATTGGCATTATTACGTGTAAAATCTTTCAAATTTTTTTACAAAACATGAATTGTTAAGAATAGTAACATTATTATACAATGGCTATACCATTACTCCAATAATAAAATTGATGCTCTTATCAATGCACCCAACTGTTGCATCGAACCACCAATTTAGAAGTTACCGTCGCGCCACCTTCTTTGTCCCTTGTCGGCTACCCCAATTATCAAATAGCAGACATTTGGCTCATTCAGCGCACTTGCCTTCGCCAAACACAATAACGTACGGCATTGTACACAATTGTACTCATATTTGTTAACAATGGACCGGCTCTAAGTTGACATCTGGTGGGACTTCAACTGCCGACAACCGGCTAAATCTGGAGTTAGAAATGTGATACAATCGAATATCAACCTTATTTGAAATACATCAAAGTATATCTAAATAACAAATACCATAGTACTATCGTTAGATGTACCTACTCGGTTGAAATATACATCGTAATAACATCACTACTAGGCTCAAAATTAAATTCCAATAGTGTTTAAATTCGTCAAAATGTTAAATGGTTACCAATTACTACTTGTGTCATAATCGCTGGGTGCTGAGGGGTGACGTATATTTGCACAGTTTGTATGTTTTTCCCTTTGGAGTAAGCATAATTTATTTTAATAGGTGATTTTTCCATGGTCAACCTGTTCGAAAATATGTGTACAACTAATCAATACAGGTACGAGTACACAACTAAAATTATCAAACCAAATCTAAATACAATGTAGTAGACGAACTAAACATGATTGAGTATGAGATATTTAGTACCTAACTTTAAAAGTCATAATTATATTAAAGAATGTATTTAATCATTTCTTAACGGAAATAAGATTAAGATAGCACTCGTCGATTAAGATTAATGCACATAAGAATCGCCAACGAAATTGCAATTATTGGGCTCTATGAGTACCAAATACACATATACCTAAATACATTTACATACTATTATTATTTGTAAGTATACATAAATTTACCTCTTCGTAACTATTGAGAAAGTTCAAATTTTTGTCCTACTTGTTTTTAAGACATTCTTGACTTACAATGGTGGTAATGTATGGTATCTATAATTACTATTTTAATTATGACGTTCGTGAAAGCGATTTGCTATCTCCATAATATAATAGAATGCAAAATTTACATAAAAATCAATTATCAACATTCCAAAGTCATACCAACGGATTGTTAATGACACTGTATTGCATAATAACGACATATTTCTTGATAGCGTTATATAAATACACATATGTTCGGTATTGTTGAAACAGAATTATATCAGCAATAAAATAAAGATAAATTTGGTGTATTAAATTTTATGTGCACAATCATGTTAATAAAAATTTCGTTCTGGTTATAGATATTGATTTATTTTCGTGTTCAGAGCTGTAAACTATGTTTTTCAAGTGGATTCGTTTTATGCACACGAGTTGATGTTTATTAATATTAAGTTTGGTCCGATGTCACCGCAACAAACGTTCGTGCGCATTGATCTCGCTAGCCTTCTCGGGACCGCGACTACTTAAAAGTAGACAACCTATTAGGGCCGCATTGTATCAGTCAGTGTCAATACAGTCAACCAACAGCGCGTACCCATCAGTGTATAAGTTTAACAAAAACTTCGCGATGACATCAACCGAAAACAAATCTATTGCAATTGAAAATGAAATAAAGGCTTCCGCTTTAGATCTCATCGGTAATACACCACTCGTAGCTTTAGACCGTGTGTACACAGGACCCGGCAGAATTTTGGCGAAATGCGAATTTATGAACCCAGGTGCGTCTATCAAATGTCGGTCTTCACTGCACATGATAAAAGA